>JADRCD010191916.1:1094-15992 GCA_019843815.1 Montemys delectorum
GGCCTTGGGGGGAAGCCCTTCCCTAGCAGGGAGGGGGCAGAGATGTTCGCTGATCCAGCTCTGTCCCTAGGAAGCTGAGAGGCTCCAGTCCCTGCAGTTCTGAGACTCCCCTGAACTTCCTGAGGCCTATGCCTCCCGGCTAGTCCCGCCTGATTCCTGGGGCTGAAGCCCGCTCAAGCGGAATAAAGATATTCTAAGCAAATGAACCTAAGATGATTTTCTCAAAAAATATGTTTATTCCAGTAAATAAAATAGAAACAATGAGAACACTACAAAGAATCAATGAAACAAAGAGTTGGTTTTTTGGGGGGGGAAATCATCTTGGATTATCTTTTCCCATCCCTTTACCCTTTAATATTGATGTGTGTTTTTTGAATGTGGCAGAAGAATGGATTCTGGTTTTGTACATCCATTCTTTGAGTCTGTGTCTTTTTATTGGAGAATCTAGACCATTGATAATCAAATATAACAGTGACTAATGGTTGCTGATTTCTGTTATTTTGTTGTGGTTTTGGTGGTGGTGGAAGGAGGGATAATGCGTGTTTTGTGTGTATGTCTTTCAATTCTTCTGATATTGTGAGATAATTTATTTTCTATATTATCACGAGTATAGTTTGGAGGATTTTTTGTAGCTCCTTCTATGGGCTTAGATTTATAGATAGATATTGTTTAAGCTTGTTTTTATCATAGAATATCTTATTTTTTCCACCTATGGTGAGTGAAAGTTTTGCTGGGTATAGTAGATTGGGCTGGCATCTATAAGTCTCAGAGTCTGCAGCACATCTGTCCATGTCCTTCTGGGTTTTAGGGGCTCCATTGAGAAGGCATGTGCAATTCTAATAGGTTTGCCTTTATATCTTACTTGTATCTTTCCCCTTGCAGCATTTATTCTTCCTTCTTTATTCTGTATTAGTGTTTTGATTAATATGTGCTGAGGGGAACTCTGTTTTCTCATATATTCTATTTGGTGTCCTGTGTGATTCTTGCACCTTTGTAGGCATCTCCTTCTTTAGGTTAGGAAAATTTTCTTCTATGATTTTGCTGAAAACATTTTCTGGGCATAGTAGCTGGGTTTCTTCTCCTTCCACTGTATTTAGTGTTCTTGGGTTTGATCTTTTCATAGTGCCCCATATATCCTGGGTGTTTTGTGCCAGGAGTCTTTTACATTTAACACTTTCTTTGATCAATGTGTCCATTTCTTCTATCGTATTTTCAGCACCCAAGATTCTTTCTTCCATCTCTTGTATTCTGTAAATCTTCAGGCAGCCCTTGGTTTTCTGGCAAGCTTGGCCTGCGGTTTAGCTGGGGGTGCCGGCAAGAGTTGGGTGTGACTGGAAAGAGTGAGGGTGACTCTGAGTGTGGCTGAATAGAGGCAGGACATTTGACTTCCTTTCTCAGCTCTCTTTATTGAGCATCAACTTTGTTATTTGGCAGGCTTCCCCTGCCTCCTGTTGAGAATCGCTATAAGTTCTATTTGCTCTTGTTAATTCCAATAAAAGGCACTTTTTTTTTTTTTTGATGTTTGCTCTGCCTTCTCCCTTCCTGTATAGAAAGTGTGGAACATGTAGCCAGGTTCTCTTACCACTTGTAAGAACACTTTCTTTTCTTTTTTCAGGAATCTCTTTTCCTCCCTGTGTACTCTTTTCCACAATTAAGATTAAAAGCTACTGGATGGTGATAGGCGCTTTATTTACAATAACCAAATCATTAGATGCTCCTTTAAAAAAGATTTGGTCTAGATTACTTTTTCACTGTTGATTTTTCATTATTTTTAGATTTAAAAAATTAGTATCTAAGCCTCTGTCTGTCTGTCTGTCTCTCTGTGAATGTGTGTGTGTGTGTGTGTGTGTGTGTGTGTGTGTGTGTGTGTGGACATGATACAATGAACATGTACAGGTCAAAGGGGAACTTTGTAGTATCAGTGTTCTCCTTTCACCACGTGGGGGTCAGGGATGGCACCACGGCCCTCAGACTTTGCAGCAAGAGGTTTTGACCACTAGGCCATCTTTCCAGCCCTTGTTGAAAACATTTTGTTTATCTTATCATAAATACTGTATCGCATTTTGCTCATTTTAAGTTTGTATAGGAGATGCATTTAAAGCTTACAGATGTTCTTGTTGAAAAATGTCTTGGAAACAATGGCATGTAGGTATCTTGTAGAGTTCGGGTGCTTTAGAAGAACTCAGTAAAAGTGTCCAGGAGAGAAAGAAGAAAAGAAAGAAGGTGAAAGGATGGGACAAAAGGAAGGGAGGAAGAAAGGAAAGAAGAAGAGAGGACAGGAAAGAAATGAGGAAGGAAGGAAGGAAGGAAGGAAGGAGAGAAAGAAAGAAAACAGGCAGAGAGGGAGGGGCAGACATTCAGTAGAATGTAACTGAAAAGTGAAGACAAGTATGGTCAACAGTTCTGAGGACAAATTATGGCTTCTTCCCCAAACACACACATAATTTAAAATCTTTCTTAGTGCGACATATCTTCAAGTTTGCTTTTCACAGATTGCTGTAGTTAGATTTTAAATATCTACTCCATCTCCCACAGTTCCCTGTATTAAAGGTCTAACACCCAGTTTGTGTTATTGGAAGGCCGTGAAAGCATTACGAGATCATGTCAAGTGAGAGGTCTTTAGGTCATTGGAGGCATGCCCTGAAGGTGGTAGTGGGATCCTGCTCTCTTCTTTCTTTCTCTCTCACCTGCCTAGGTGATGAACTGGCATCTTCTGCCCTGTGCTTAGACCATAATATACTGGGTAATTACAGCCCTCAGGGAAGGGGACAAATTGGTCATGGACAGAAACCTTCCATATTATGAGTCAAGTAGGCCTTTCTTCTTGTTAAGTTGCTTAGTTGCAGGAACTTATTACAGGAATGGAAAGGTAACACTCGTATGATAATATCAGATCTGTAGTGTTCTGACTGCTTCTTAATCAAAACAAAGACACTTCATTCCCAGGGCCACAGTCTCCCGTCTGCTTCCTTCCAAGTGGGAGGAAAGGCAACAAGACAATGGTGCCTTTGGCCTTCAGTGCAGGCGTGCACTTTGCTGTTTCCTTGCTTAACTTCACGGCCTACTTCATGTAACACTTGCAGAGAGAAGCCTGTACCACTCCATCTAAAGATTCTCCCTGTTGTTGCTCCCTTTGGAGCTGCTTATCCTTTGCTCTCTCGGGCTACCTAGTCATCCCCATAGGATGCTCATTAAGTTGGTTTAACGTGTAGCTCATTTCTGAAACTATATCCACGATGCCAGAGATATCAAAGATCAAAAAACATTTAAGAATCAAAGAAATGAAAGCCTGCATATTAATTACAAGTTCCAGTTTGAAAATAGAAATGGTAGGAGTTATTAATTTTAAAATGAGAAGACTCAAAATGTATAGCTAAGACATGAAGTTAAATGAGAGCAGAGATATGTCCCCACTCCTAGAAGGGGAGGGTAAACTGACTGAGTCCAATATTTCCCCAGTGCTACATTGCAAACAAACGAATATGTAAATGGAGCAAGGCAGGTTTCTAGGCAGGTTACATCTAAACCAGGCCAGGGAGAGGAAGTGCATTCCATTTTAATGTTTCACGGGAACAGAATATTTGCTTATTTACCCTGAAAGTTTAGACTAGATTGTAGGTCATTTCTTTTTTCTAATCATTTAACAATTTTTTTTTTTTTTGAGATTAGACTGTAATTTCAACAACTCTCCCGCCCCTTGCGCTGTCTTCCTGCTCCTCTGCCTTTCCTGTGGAGAGCGAGGAGCCTCTTGTACACAGTGTAGCTTTGCTCCCTTTGCTCCTGCAAGCTGGAAGACCTGCATGGGCTTTGTTACAATTCCTCAGCACTTCCTTCCTTCACTTCATTCCAGTCTTTTTTTTTTTTTTTTTTTTTTTTTTTTTTTTTTTTTTTACCTTAGCATCTGATCCCAATCTGTCATCTTTGAAGAAGTCCCAGAGGCAAAATTCTTCTAAAATTTCACCCTAAGCCCCTGCTGCTCCTAGAACTCATTCAGAGCAGCTATCTTACCCTAGGTGTGAAATCCTTTACATAGCAACTGATGATCCCACTGCATGCTTAGAAACAGGCAGATTGCTAGCCCACAGTTTTGTATTGTTTATGGCTATATAATCTTCAGGAATCATAAATCAGGAAATCTAAAGCAATCCACAAAAGAGAGTACAACCAGGGATCCTGAGAGTGTCTGAGACAAGTAGAGTTTCTGAGACAGAACAGCAACACAAAATGAATTATGATTATTCCAACTTAATATAATCTCCTTATATGTTTAGACTTCCAGGTCATTATAATAAATGTATCAATGCCTTATTGTTAATAATAAAGATTTGGTTATACATAAACAGTAGAAATATGTTTTTGAAGTTGATATAAGAATTGAATCTAAGTCAAGACAAGGTTCAATCTCTACTTTTATTTCCACTCAGTTTCTATAGTGAACAGAGGAAACTGCTTGGCTATATAGATAGGAGTCGGTGTCATAGTATTGCAAATCTATTAACTTCAATTCATTTAAAAATGAAGAACCAGCCGGGCGGTGGTGGCACACGCCTTTAATCCCAGCACTTGGGAGGCAGAGGCAGGAGGATTTCTGAGTTTGAGGCCAGCCTGGTCTACAGAGTTCCAGGACAGCCAAGGCTATACAGAGAAACCTGTCTCGAACACCCACACCAAAAAAATAAAAAAAATAAAATAAAATAAATAAAAATGAAGAACTAATGGTTTAATTATTTATATACACAGAAAGAAATTTATTTTTACTTTTAATTTGAGTGAGAAAGGGGTAAAAATAAAAACAGGAGTTACATATTTTGGTTGTTGAAATGATTTATATATATATATATATATATATATATATATAAATATATATATATATAAATATAAAACTGCCTTTAAAACCATTTTCTTTTAGGAGGTATTAGAATACATGCGATATGATAACAGAGTAGGGAAAGGCAAACTGGACAAGGAAGGGGCTAGCTAGAGTGGGAAGAAGGAGTTGTGGAAGGGGTATATTAAAAAACTTACACTGGCACATATGTATGAAAATGCCATAATAAATGTATTAGTTTATAGGCTAATCTAAAAGATTAATGAAAACTTATTTATATACACAGTTAAAAATTTAAAAATTCTATAGGTTAAACAAACCTACTACAGTGGTAAATAACACAGAAAGACAAATGAAATAACTCTATCCAAATAGGGTTATTTCGGGAAATGTTCTAGTGTTTGCCTTCCATGCTTTTAGAGAGCAGATTATCCCATAAGGATGATGGATATGTACGGACATGCCTTGGTGCCGCTTGAATGGTATATGCAGTGTCAAATTCCCAAGTCTTGGAAACAACACTATTTTATAAGTCTCATTCTCTAAGCTTCTTACTTTATACAATACTGGAACACAGAGATAGTTCAAAGAGGAAAGAAAAAAAAAATCTCCATAATTGGGACTCCAGCCAGTGGTGAATTTCAGAGGCAGAATTACAAAGGCTGGTGAGGCTGTTTATGATTGACTAGGCTCATTGTTTTAAGGCATGTGGAGACTGCTTTCAGTAATACCTTTGGATTCAATGGGGGCACTATTCCACATCTGATTTTACTCACATTCTGGGCTTCCAAGCAGCTTGAACATTAGCACCCAATTGAACTGCTGAAAAAAATTACTGAGGTATTTCATACTTCTGTCATTAAGCAGAGCAACCGAAGATGGAAGAAATGTACATCGTAAGCAGCCAGTGCTTAAATGTGAACAAAGGGGGTTGGAAAGAGGAAAACAGTATCGGCTTTCACTCTTTTCAGTGAATGTGTTAAGGACAGGCCTTTGGAAATGTAACCCGAGGCAGGCCTCTCAACACAGGTATGAGGAAATACTAAAGGTAAACAGAAGTACTTATTGTCTTGCTTTCATTCCAGTTAGGAAATAGACCACTGCTCTGACTGTCCATGCCTGAGCAGATCTGGCACATTCTAAAGCTGGAACGGAGAACACAGAAGGAAATCTCCAAGATGAGATGGATGGAGATAGAGTGCAAAAATTAAGCACAATTCTTTGAAATCTTTCCATCTAGCAGTATAAAATGACAGGATATTCATAACCTCTATCTATTTTCAGATAGATACAAAAGCATATGCTCACACTACCAAGAAACCTACAATTCAAACTCTCTTTGAGAATCGATTACTTTATTGACCTGGGTCTCTTGACAGTATAAGATATGGGTGCTTGCCAACTGTGGTGATGGCCAGAGGTGCATACTACCGAGGAAATTGCATTTGTGAAATGACTTCACAGTTTGGCTCCACAGGAGAGGGTGTAACTTCTTAATATATTCCCCACATTGCTCCTTTTGCCCATTGCATACTGGTTTGACGTTTGTCAGAGCAAAGAAACAAACTCAGTTGAATTCTGATGAGCAAGGAAATTGTGATGTAAATCCAAGCAGCTATTTGGACCGATTATTTCCTGTTTTGCACAAGTGTATCTCAGTGTCTTCTATTTAAGATACGTCTCAAAACATCTCTTCAGTTTCACCAGCACTGCAAAAATAGCCATGGTCAGTATGGCACTATTTTTAACCGTGAACTATATCCCCAAGCTATCGTAACTCAATAATCGGGACACAGTAGCATTGTATCTCTGCAATTCTGAATTCTAGGGATTTGATGTGAGGATAAAATTAAGATGGATTTAACTGTTTTTAACGGAAGCTTCATCTGCTAATAATTCAGAAGCGATTGCAAATAATCACTAGATGTGGAAAAGAAACTTGCTAATATGTTTCATGGGTGCTTTCAAAGCATCCTATTTACTCTCTGATACTGTCCAGGTACCACAAGCCAAGGCCAGAGAAAAGTGATCTCCCTTGGGCTGTCTGCAGTCTGTACTCTGACTTCCTCCTCTTGGCCCAGTTTAGTGCAGACATTTCAACAGCTTGACTAAGCCTCATCACGGTTTAGCTGCCAAGCTTAGTGGCTGCCAGGCTGGCTAGTCGCTTTTTAAGTACAGCTGTTACCAGTACTATGTTTGAATCAAGAAGACCAGACCTTTCTAGTCCACCCCACTGGCCAGGTTCTCTCTCAAAGGAGAATTATTTTTAATATTACTTCATCATTCTTCTTCAGGGAAACATTTTTTCCCCTCGTAAGTTTCTTTCCTTATGGAGAAATTATATTTATGCCAGAACTGGTATGCAACATCTGTTTCAGGTTAGTTTATGGAGAGATGGTTTTGAGAATAAATATTGCTGATAATTTTTTTCTTACGTGGGGCCAGCAGATATATAAGAAGAAGAAGAAAAAAAAACCCTTGAAGATTTGGTTATGAACTGAGAGATTTTAAGTATGATATCCAGATATCATTTATAACCAAATTAATCTGATATTTAATCTGTGTGCTGCATGATAATTATGTATAAATACTGAGTTATTCACACAAACGATTACAGTTAATGCAGAGCATGAAGCTAAAACAGCATTTGGGGAGAAAGCTCAGAGGAGAGATGGACGGGAGAGCAGTTAAAGGTGCTTCTGCTCCAAGTGTCCTGAGCCAGAGGAAGGAGCCTTCTTGGGCAGGCTTCTCTGGCTTTCCATTAGCATTTGCTCCAGGTCAGAAGGCTGGCTGCTGGCGCCTGGGAATAACCTTGCCTACCCACAACAAAGGTGATGTAAATTTAGAAAGAAAAAGTACAGTGTCTTCTGTTTTGACCCTCTTCCCAGCCTTCGCAACACTGTGTACTGTTTATCTGTAGCCAGGAAGCCTTTACAAGTAGAAAAAAAAATAGGACATATTACATTAGTGTAATACTTTGAACATTGTATAACACCAAAAGATTCTTCCTAGATAAAGGCTTTGCAGCCACTAAGGATGTGGGAGCTAAATTTTGCCCAATTTGACCCTCACTCAGTGTTCATTAAGTGTAGTGTTTGCTTATCAGTGGATTATTCTGTATACAGATAAATTGGTTGTGTTCTTAAATTGGGCCACCTATCAATCCATACTTTCTAAAATGGTAATATCAAAGAGAGTAAGAACAAGCTCTGACCCATGCATCTGGTCCCAGGTTAAATTTTACCTCGAAGGTGTCTTTTAATTTTTCTGTAAGCTATGTGTATGCATGGAAACTCAAGTAACATTGTTCCTATTGGCTGATTCGGGTGATGTGACCACATGATATAGTTCAAACGCTGACTTACTGGCTTCACCCTCCTTCCTCTCATACAGCGTATTCAATACGACAGGAAACCTTGTTGGTTCTATCATAGACATGTATCTGCAATCTGTCTGGTTTTGCTAGCATTCTGGTCTAAGCCTGATCGGAATGTTTTACAGAGACCATTACTGTTTCTTTTTAAACTTCTAGTTGCTTCATGCTCTACTTTGTTCTCCACAGTTCTGTTTTCTCTCAACTTACTCTTGTAATGAATTTCCACTTTATCAGAATAAAATATAAGAGTTCGAAGTTCCACACCTGTCCCTTTTGTGGTACCTCACCGCTCCGTATTCCGCCAGCCACTTGCTCACTGGGTTGGATTCCCCCTGTATCGGCTTCCTGGCTGTTTCTCCAACAGGACAAATCCATGCCAGACAGGGTGATTTTGCATTTCCTAGGTAAAACATTCTGCTTCCTGACAGTCACATGACTCCTTTTTGCACTTCTTCAGCTCTCGGCTCAAATTCCAAGTGACTTTCCCCATAAACGTATTTAAAGGAGCACTCACACCACAAGCTTTATTTCTCTATGAAATAGATATAAAAGATATTAGGTAATTTGGACTTTCTCACTGAAGTTCAGTTTTACAAAAGCAGAGCTCTTGTATGTAGCTGATCACTGAACCTCCATCTTAGAACTCCACCTGGCAAATCCGTACTGTTTAAACACTTGCCCCAACTTCACCTCTTGAAATTTAATTTCCTTTCTAAAATTAACATTTGCATTTTTTTCTAGTTATATTTCACACACTTGCATTCGTATGTGAAAGTGCAGTGTGGATGTCAGAAGACAACTTGTGTGGGTCCTGGGAATCAAACTCCTCAGCCATCTTGCTGGCCCAAACTTTCTAAATCCTGCTTCTATTGTTTTAACCCATTTGAGTTATAATACTGGTTTTGTTGTTGTTTAGTTTGTTTTTATTTATTTATTTATTTTTTATTTTTTGGCTCTACTTTCCTTGGCAGGTGAATGAAACCAGAAAAAGACCTACTGATACCAAATGATTACGATCTGTGCCCAAGCATGCTGCTGCATCTCATCGACTGTTTCCAAGGAGAGGCATTAAAGCTGTTCTTCCCAGAAGGACCGTGATAAGGTGACTGACCTCCGAAGGATTAGAATCTACATGACAGACTCTACACTGCCTCCTAGCTGTCCGCCCCAGTAGTTCATATCTGGTTAGTGGAACAGTAGGAATCAAAGCTTTGCTTTTCAACAGCTTCATGTAGTAAGGAGAGAACCATGTTGCATATATGTGACGTGTAAACTAATTTGTGTAATGTAATATTTTTGTAACGCCACTTTATAAGTGTGCCTGTATCCCAAAGATCCTGCATACTGCACCACCTAGTTCGACTTTGGAAGCGTCCTGATAGGCATTCTCAACGCTGGGACGCTAAAAACTAGATTTGTTTAGCCAGACTCCGGGAAAACTCTCGTTTGCCTGCACTGACACGGTGTAGAGGCAGCTTAAACCACTTGGTAAAAGAGAGTGGGATCAAACTACGCCGATCTGGAGGCAGGCGCGGACCGCCGTCAGCCAGGCACACCCCAATTCTCAAGAAAGTGGCAGCGTGGGCTCCGGAGCTGGGTGCGGGCGCGGGGAGGGGCCTGCGGCGGCCCGCCCTCTCCTCGGGGATGCCGGGATGTTTACCCTCCTGACAGCCGCGGCGGCGGAGGAGGAGCGGAACCGGGAGGATGGGCCGCCGCTAGGCTCGCAGTGGGAAGCGCCGGCCGAGCGGGGTGGGAGCCTGCAGCGGCGCGGGGAGAGGCGATCGGCCGGGGATCCCGCACCCCGCAGCCCTGCATCCCGCGTGGAGCTAGCTGCCCCGGCGCCCCGGTGAGTATGCACGGCCCGGCCGGGTGGGGCCGGTGCGGGGAGCGGGCGGGCCGCGTGGGGCCTCGGGCTCGCGTGTCCCCGAGGATCGCCCGGCACGCCTGCCACTGGCGGAGCGTGGTGCAGGCCGCTGGCTGCAGGAGCTCAGACCCCGGGCGCTTCGACCCCCGGGGAAGCTCCACCGCGGCGGTGGTGGAGGCAACAGGTCTCCCGGCTCCGACAGGAGGAACTCCAGCGAAGACCCGCCTCTGGGCCGAGCTCATTGGTCACCTTGGCTATTTACCGCTCGCGGATTGGCTCAACCGATTGGGCCGTAGCCCAGTTTAGAAAAGTGAAGTTCACGGACAGGGGAGTGGAGCGTGAGTGGTGGGGTGGTCGGGTCGAGGACCTATTGAGACCGATCCAGGGCTGGGATGCAGCAGAATATGAGCTGAGTTACAATGGGGCGAAGGTGAAGTTAGAGAGGCCGTGAGGGATGCTGCTGAGCAATGTCGACCGGTGCTAGAGTCCTTGGAAGACCCTCAAGAGATGCATTTATTGACTCACATACTGTACTAGAATAGCCTGTCTTTGCCCGGGCTAAACACTAAGAATATACTAAATACTTTAGAGTAAGATACGTTTGTGCCCTTTACAGTTCTGGTGATGGAACTGAATATAGCAAAAACAATCTCGAGATGAAATGACTTTTTCTCTTTGAGATCACTAATCTTAAAGGCTGTAATTAAAAACAATCAGATGCCCGCAGTTTATAGAGCATTATTAGGACCACTCTTGAGTTTCTCCACCAAGGAATCTGCAGTTCTCAATAGGCGCGTTGCTTACAGCCGTTCACGACAGTGTGCTTTACAGAATAACATTCCGAATAAGCATATTATAAATCTGTTCTCTTCTAGATGATAGGATGTTGATGTGATCCAAAAAAGATTTAGTACCCGCACTCAAAAATTTATAGCTTGGGACAACTGGACAAACTCTCAAACTGATGAATACAAAATACAGCCTGCAGTGCTTTGTAGCATTTCTGACTAGTATTCATGGCTGCAGTAGTTCGTGATGGCCAGTGCACTTGCATGCTACCTAAGCAGTTATTTCATCGTCACAGCCCTCTGCCACCTCTCTGAGAGATCCAGTCCATAATTTGCTTTACATCCCAAATAGCTGCATCTTCTGCTTTGGGTGGCGGGGAGAACTTTACTTCTTAGAGGGGCAGAATAGTGGATGATGGGAGGAAGGCCTGCGGAGAAAGAGGAAAAGGGACTCTGGGACGGAGTGGAGGGCAATCTGGACCTAGTGACCATGCAGTCCTCAGATTCCACTGTTAGGTGGGAGTCCCGCCCTTCTGGGCACTGACAGCCACTGCAGCCAATCAACGGCGAGGACACGCGGCCCCGGCTCAGGAGGGCGGGTACTTCCTACTGCTGCCCTGGACTGGAGAGGAAAGCCTAGTTTCTCTGAGGATGTGGGCCGGTGGAAAGAAGGGTTGAGAGGTTCAGTCAAGGGTTGAGAGGTTCAGTCTTGTGAAATCAGTGCGTGAAAAGAGCTCTGGTTTTCTTGCGCTCTTTGCTAACTTTCAAGATTCGGGCTCAGCTTGAAGTCACTCACCTCTTCCACCGAAACCATAGCAGATAAGAAACGAACCTGGTCAGCAAATTAAATATAGTCCTTGACTGACTGGGGCTTTTGCCTGAGAGCATGTGAAACTGAAAACCAAGAACTACCAGAAGAAATCTCACTAGGCACTTTTATGGCAGCTTGACAATTTTAATACGGTTAAGACAATCATCAGCTTAAAAAGTCAAGACTGTATTTTCAGACGAACAGACCTATTTTGTGATCTGAACTACTAACGTTTATCTGGATAATACCGGTCTCCCGCCATTCCTTTCCCACAATCCCTGTCTTCACTGGACACTTAGTTTCTCGCCAGCCTACAGAAGAACTCACCTGTTATGATGGTGAAACTCGCGGAGGAGGGGAGCAGACGCTGCTGACGTGTCTTTTCTTACTAAATTAAAATCCAGCACCTCAGTTTCAAATAAACTGAAGTGCAGAGCAATTACACTCTGCCAGTACTCCCCTCAGTTCCAGGCTTCTGGTAATTTCAGTTGATGCCTCTCAGCCCTGGCTTACTACAAGCATTAAGTATTGAGCATTTACTTAAAATAAAAAAGTAAAATTCCTGTGATTTTTTTTAAAGTCGATTCTTTCTTTCTTTCTTTCTTTCTTTCTCTCACTCTTCTTATTTTTTATTTTTTATTTTGGTTTTTCGAGACAGGGTTTCTCTGTATAGCCCTGGTTGTCCTGGAACTCACTCTGTAGACCAGGCTGGCCTCGAACTCAGAAATCCTCCTGCCTCTGCCTCCCAAGTGCAGGGATTAAAAGCGTGCACCACCACTGCCCTGCTTAAGTCGATTTTATTATTATAAGAATTTTTAGGGCAGCTGTTCTCATTTTCACCTTTTTCTTTTCAAATATTTGATTAGTGTGTGGGCGGACATTTTACTTCACAACCTAAACCACTGTGCAGTTAACAAACTTACTTTAGTTCTGAAGGTGTGTGAAATATATAGTTTAGAACTATATGACATGGGTGGTTATTATTTACTCCGAATTGCTTTATGTGCAGTTCTACAAATATTGAGACATTTTTCTAAGAACCATCTCTTTATACTTTTGAAGTTGTTACATTTTAATTCTTCCTCCTAGAATGTATTTATCCATGGAGATTATAGCTGATATAATGTTGGTGATATATCAGCATATGCATTTGTGGAACATAATTTTACAATTTGCAATTTACAGTTTAAAAATTTTTTTTTCTTGACATAGGGTTTTACTTTGCAGCCTATGCTGGCCTGGAATTTACTTTGTATCCATCTCAGGCTGGCTTTGAACTCATGGTATACTCCTGCCTCAGCTTCCCAAGGGCTGAGATTATAGGCATGAGTTACTGTCCTTGGCTTAGAATTTTTAAACTTATATAACTTATATGGCTGCAAAATTTCTAAACTACTTCATCAGTAGTTGGAAAATATCAGTTGTCATCTTCTAACTGATAGTTTGATTATCCCTGTGGTGTTACATATTTCTCAAAATATTTTTTCCCTTTTAAAGAAAACAGCTTTATCCTTTATGGTTTTATGGTGAGGGGTGGGAATGAAGACAGTTGCTAAGGAACAGCCTTTGCTCTTTTTGATCAGGATAAATGATTTTTTCACCCTTCTTTAAAAAAGCCACTCACTCATACTGTGTATATAATAACCTAATAGGGTGAGCTTTACTGGAGTTAATAGCTAGCCACAGTGTACAAATGAGAAAAATTTACTGGTTTATAAAAATGTACAGATGTCTGTTCTATATGACTTAGTGGAAGTCGTCCTTTTGGTATGTTGCCACAGCTCTTGTGTGGACGAGCTGCTTTTAAACTCCAGGCTGCTTCTGTACAGATAGGCTCACACACTCTAAGCAGTCTCATAATAAGTATTTTTGGCTTTGTGGGCTGTATTGTCTCCCAGAGCTCCTGCTTTTATAGCCGCAGACAGCACCCATATATGTGCTTGTAGCCGTGCTCCAATAAAACTGTATTTATATAGAAGATAACATCAAAGGCCGGCACATGAATTCTAAGCCACCGAGTTTCCAACAACAGTGCACTGGGAAAGTTTTTATTCTTAGAACTTGTGTATAATGTCCGCGATGCATTCCCTGATTTTGCTTATTGGTGTTCATAACCATGTGAGCCACTTAGGTTGGTATCCTGTTGTGAAGGGTAAGGGCATAAAAATATTTACTAGACTAGAACAGATGTAGAAAAGACTTACTAGAGAAAATAATCTGCAAGAAGAGACGGAGATGCAGGGGGCTAATACTCAGAAATGCCTAGAGAGGGGATGGGAGTTGTCTAAAGGTTTAGACAGCCTTGGCCTCTGGGTACCCCAGGCCCCTTCTGTGCCATGGAAATAGTGTGTGTGTGGGTGCTGTGTCCTGCTTGCTCCTTAGGAAACTCAGGTAGGAGCCAATGACAACCATTTATCTGCTTTTTAATTAGTGCTAGTCCGCACACAAGTGAATTCTGACATGTTTCATTCATTAGCGTTCATTTTAGCCTACTGTTGGTTTGACTGTTACCATTAGAGGGAATTTTGGGCATGTGTGATTTAGTAAGCCTTTTAAAAATTTTTTTAAAAAGAGAAATGAAAAAGGAAGAATGGAAGTAAAGGGCTGTAATCCTAGACAGGGTAAGCCAAGGCGCTAAGGTGGGGTAGTGCGAGTGCCAGTGCCGCTTGGGCTAGGAGCTGTCTCAAACAGCAAGCACATCCACAACAGAACACCACCTCCAGCCTCCCCCACCCCCACCCCCCCAAAAAAGGGGAGGGAAAGAAAAGTGGACTTAGTCTTTCTAATGAAAAAGGAAAATAATAAATTACAGGAAGGGGCCTGTTGTCAAGGAGCGTGTGGCCATGGGGAGAAATAGGGCCTCCTAGTTAGTCTACGAATGAATTTTGGGCTGGCTGGGGTGCAAGTATTGAGAAGCAGTGGAATGCAATGGAAAATGAAACACCTTGCAAATCATACAGTAGAATTTGTTCGTCCTGGCCGGGAGTGGACCTTAGGTGTAAGAATTTTGACTCAGGAAGTCCTCAGGGAGGCCAGGTGGAAACTGGGGCATTTTAGAGGTTGTGGCCAGTGGCCTTCAGCTACAGGGAACATCTTTATCTGACCCTCCTGTATGTGTATTCTCTTTTGTTGTGTTTACCTTGATGTCGAGAAGCCCGGGCCCAATCCCAATGCCCTAGATTTGTTTCCTCCTCCTCCTCCTCCTCCTCCTCCTCCTCCTCCTCCTCTTTT
>JADRCD010191916.1:16092-30851 GCA_019843815.1 Montemys delectorum
CTGTGTAGCCCTGACTGTCCTGGAACTCATTCTGTAGACCAGGCTGGCCTCCAACTCAGAAATCCGCCTGCCTCTGCCTCCCAAGTGCTGGGATCAAAGGCGTGCGCCACTACCGCCGCCCCTCCTCCTCTTTTGATCACCTGTGTTGAGTAGTCTTAGTCTGTACTGACCATAGTTTTTTCAGCTCTCATCAGCTTGCTTTGACTTGTAAATGAGAACATCTTCGTAAGTGCAGAATAGTAGGTTCTGCGAGTGGTGGTTTCATTTCCTCCATTTCTTTATTCATGGAAGTATCAGGGGACAGAAATAGCCAACAGACTCTTCTGATCATGCTTGGCCTGGCCTTGCCTGATGAGGGTGTCTCACAGTTTGGCAGCTGCATCCTCTGCTTGAATTCTCCTTTCCCTTTGCCCTGTGATTTCCATATTTATACTTTAATGCTTTGCACATTTGAGATAGCGTTTTAATGATTTCTTTAAAGTGAAGCTGACTGCATCAAGGAGGAAGTTGCTACCTAGGTGCCTCAGACCCATACCCTAGCCATTCCCACTACAGAAGTGGAATCACTGAGCCTTGGGACGCTGTAGCTATGTGAGTTTCTTAGAGCTGCTGTAACATACTGCTAGCTGGCATCATAAAGCAAATTGGACTGATTCCATTCCAGTTTTGAAGGATGGACATTAAAGAGCAAATTTCTCTTTGAGGGTTAGGGAAAATGTATGCTACATGTCTTTGTTGTCTCCTCCTCCTCCTCCTCCTCCTCCTCCTCCTCCTCCTCCTCCTCCTTCTCCTCCTCCTCCTCCTCCTTCTCCTCCTCCTCGTCCTCCTCCTCCTCCTCCTACTCCTCCTCCTCCTCCTCCTTCTCCCTCTTCTTCTTCTTCTCCTCCTCCTTCTCCTCCTCCTCCTCTTCTTCCTCTTCTTCTTCCTCCTTTCCCCCTCCTCCTCCTCCTTCTCTTCTTCCTCCTTTTCCTCCTTTTCCCCCTCCTCCGCCTCCTCCTCCTCCTCCTCCCCCTCCTCCTCCTCCTCCTCCGTCTCCTCCTCCTCCTTTTCCTCCTTCCCCCCTCCTCCTTCTCCTCCTTCTCCTCCTCCTCCTCTTCCTCTTCTTCTTCCTCCTTTTCCCTTTCCTCCTCTACCCCCTTCTGCTCACTCTCCTTCTCCTTCCTGCCTTGGTGGCAGACTTTGTCTTTACTTGGTTAATAAATGCATCACTCTAATCTGCCTCTGTCACATGGTAGCATCTCTGTATGCCTGCATCTGTGTCTTCTTATATAAGGACATACTAATGGCCACATCTTTTTAAGGTTGATGTTGGATCACAGTTTGGGAGGCTACAGTCATTAGTGTCAGAGGAGTCATGGGAGAGACTTGACCAAGATTGTCAGGAGTGTGTGATATGGCTTCTTCATAGCTTAGTGATGCTGGAGACAGATGAGGGACCAGAAGCAGGGCCAGGCTTTAACTCTGAAGATACTCTTCCTCCCCAAGGGATATACACCTCTACAAGCTAGACTCAATGTCATGAAGGATCTACAGTCTCCCAAAACAGCACCATAACTGGAGATGAAGTGTTCGAACACATGAACCCACGTGGAACATTTCACATTTAAACTACAACATTCTGAAGGGACTCCCATAAGTTCATGGCTACCTCACAGGTCAGTCTAACTTAGTCCCAAGAGTTCCAGCATTATTTAAAAGTCCAAAGTTTTAGCTGTGAACTCCTGTAAAATGGAAAATCTGCATCATGTGTATTCAGTATAGAGTGGCACAAAGTAGGCGTCATTTAAAATGGGAAGGATGGGACACAGCAAGGAAAGATTCCAAGAGAAATATGGAGAGCAAAAAACAAAATCTGGAGTTCCCTATCCTGCACCTGGTCCCTTGGTGGCATCCTTTCAACATCCGTGGGCTTAGATAATCCTAGTGGTCTGACTCCGCCATTTGTAATACTGTGATTTCTCTAGAGTTCAGTCTACACAGTACCTGCAGCTTTTCTCTGTAGACGTTGTTATGTTCCTGGCATCTCCTACATTCTAGGGTCTCCGTTGGCAGTCTAGGACTTAGACTTCACAGTTATAGAATTGCACATTGTCCTCTAGGGTCTCTTCAAAGGACCTAATTTTGCAACACATTGTACCTCTAATCTTCCTTGCACTTAAAAGTTAGTGACAATATTTTTATTTCTATTCTTTACTTCAATTCCTTGCTATATGAAAGATTTTGAACTTTCTGAGGCTTTTGTCCATAATGGCAGATTTTAAGATTGTGGAAGGGCTGTATCTTTAGCGATCAAGACGGGCATTGTTTTATAGATTTATAATAGGAATAGTATTCTACTGAAACAGTGAAACGAATGTTCCGGAACCAAGCTTTCCATTTCTCATTATTATTGGGTAGTTTCCCTGAGGGGACTGCAAATGTCTAACTTACTAAATCATGTATTTTTAGAAGTAGAAGGAAGCTGCCAAGGTCTAGATTAGACTTCTCATTGAATGTGGGAATAAGCTAAAAACCAAGGATGCGGCTCCTCACCTGTCCCTCATTGGATCCTGTTTCTCCTGACGCACAGCTTCCCCTTTTGTTTGGTCTTTGCTTTCTAATAGTGGTGAAGCCTGCGGAAGCTGCACAGGTCCCTGATGATATGCAGTGTGTTTTTTCGTCCTGACTTAGCAAATTCTTAGTGTTTTGTTGGTGGCTCAGTAAAAATTTGTTGAGAGACAGGTAACGCTGTCCCCCTTTCAGCACCCATGTTAAGACCGTGAACACGTTATTCAATCGCAGATATCTGAATGCTGAAGTGTGCCCTTGTGAACTATTTCTGTTGCAGCAAAACAAAACAAAACAAAACAACAACAACAAAAAAAAAACAAAAGAAAAAGAAAAGGAAAAAGAAGAACAAAGAGAAACATTAGGACTTGATGCTCTGTCTGTTTAAGGAAGAAGAAGTGGCTAGGATGGAATCTTGCTCCAGGGAGGAGTCCTTACTTACTAATAAGGACAGAAAAGTCAGTGTTCCTGGGGAGTCACAGCTTGTCTGGTCAGATGCCTTTATTAGTGAAAGTCAAGCATTGTTACTTAGTATATTGAAAGTTCTTCTTTTTTTTGCTGTGTTTCAGACACCAAACAGTGCTTAACTTTTCTTTACTTCTTTAGTCAGTGATTTACTCTTAGAAATTGTGTTGGGTGTATTCATTGCATGTGATCCCTGTGTGTTGACAGTTCTTCTTGTCAAGTAGAAATGGATCCGATCAATCCTATGGGATCTCGTGATTCCTTGAAATAGTAAATTGTAAATGAATTACACAATTCATTTGTAAATTGTAAATTGAAACATTTGTACGGCTCTTCAGAATTGCTTTCTGAAGCTGTGGTCCTCAGAGTGCCCACGTTAGAAAAGTTCTGATTTGATGATCATGAACTTTGGTATCGGAAGGATTGTTCTGGGTTGGAAGTGTACATTGTTAATACATTGTGCAGATGACTCTCAAGCAGGGCTCCCTCACACCCCCAACAGAGAGTGCTCTGTTGTAATATCTTTTTCTTTTCATTATCATGAGAACTCTTTACTATTGCAGATGTGATTTCTGTCAAGCCTATGCCAGGTCTTGGCTTAGCGTCCATCTAGCCATCAGACGCTCCTAGAGTATGTCAACAATGCCTCCTCTCAAACTATGGATGAGTGTTTTGAAATCATTCTTAGACTATAAATTCCTAAATAAAGAAGATAAATATTGTCCAAATAACAACTGAGCAAAGCAGAGAAACATACCACTTCAGAGAAGCTGAAAGAAAAAAAGCACCACACCAGCTTTCGCTTGTCCTGCCCCCTCCCTGGCTGCTGATGCTGTGTGTTGTTCCATGTTCCAGAGCTTGTATTTCAGTGTGAAAGCTTACCACTTCCCTTGCTCCCGAGTCACCTTGTTCATTTTTTGCATAAGAGCAAACTTCCTTTGCTTTGCCCTGTAGAGCTTTTGCCTCTAGCTCTGGTGGAGGCTGGAGACCTGCCTGTGCTTCCCCGCCGAGTTACATCGGAGTTTTCTGTCTTGAATGTCTGGCCATGCTGGAAAGCGTTCAAGAACGTTAGGATGAGTAGCTTGTTCTTCCCCACCTGTTCCATGACTGCCTAACTTTCCACTCTGTGCTTTGATAACATGTGACTAGTACTTGGGTTCCCCCAGTCTTCCCTCCCTGCCTCTAGAAACAGGCCTTTGGTTACACAGTTCGTTGTCTAAGAACGCCTATTTGATCATTTTAAACCTCCTGCCGGTGATTTCTGTTTTAAATATATACTTTATGAACATTGTTGCTCCTTTTTGTGTATGACTATTTCCCCATCCCCCTTCCCAGATGCTCTTATCAGAGGACTAAGTACAGGTTCATTATTATATCTTGTCACGCGCCTGGTGCAGGGTTTGCAGATAGGTACAGGCTGACTGCATAGCCGTGGAGCCTAGTTCCGTGTCTGCCCTGGGGAAAGCCTCCGTAGAGTTGGCACTGGCTCAGGTATGGGTGAATAGGCTGAGCTGAAAGATGGGGGATTGATACAGTTACGGAGTGGCAGTACGTCTGTCTCCCGGAACATGGTCTTCCAGTGGGCAGGGCTTCTTTCTAGGGCTCTCTGCAAGGTCGGTGGAAGGTCCATGCTTTCTGCCTTGAAAACTCTGCAGGCTGTTTTGCATACGTATTTTGAAAATGTCCAAAAGATGAGCCAGTTGGCTGCACACAGTTTGCTGCTAAAGCCAGTTTCAAATCAGGGTGAGCTTTTCTGGAGCCTTATTTGCCAGGGCCAGAGCACATGATCTCCGGGGCCTCCTGGCCTCTGTCAGACTCTTCTGTAAGTCAGACGGCCTTTGTCTCTATTTTTTTTTTCCTCGACTTTTTTCCTCCTTTTCTTCTTTAGCCTTCCATTCCCAGAGAAATTCAGAGCTTGTTGGTGTGTAGCTAAAGTGAACAGAGCTGGTGACATTTGAGGAAAGGGCTGTAAGAGAAGCGAGGAAGAAAATCCCAGTCAGCAGTGGCATTTGGGAGGTATGGTTACAGAAATAGAACCATTGTTGCAAACCAGGAAGAAAAAAGATTCCATTAAAAGGGAGCGAGCAATGCAGCAAATATGAGAAAGGAAGGCAGGTGAGTAACTTTCCGTGCCTCTCAGCCGTGCAGAGTTCTCTGAATCATAAAACTGGAGGCATGTGTCCTGGGTGACCAACATTCCTGTAGTTTGGAATAAAGGTGGCAAATGGAACATGTTTTACCTGTGCGTGATTATTGATTGTAGATAAAAAAGCTGCTAGGTAATGTCTGCATTTGTTGGCTGCATTTATTTAAGGGCAGATGATTTTAGTTAACCCATGGCCAAAATAGCCTGCTCCTCTTCTGCCAATGTTAAGCTTATTTGCCCAAAAAAATCTCATGAGGTGCTTCACTCAGGGTCCGACTGTCCTATTCAGACTACACGGTGACTCTGTGAGATTATGCTTCAGATGGAAGCAAATTTCCAGCTTTCTGCTTTTTATACTTCAGCCTTATGTGTAGAATGTGAGAGTAAATTATTAGCATTGTACAGGATAACCTGGCTCACCTATTTTCAATGAGGAGTTCATTTCTACATATACTGGCCTGTCTACATATACTGACCTGTCTACATATACTGGCCTGTCTACATATACTGGCCTCTCTTTTTAGATTTGTTCCTGTGTCCCCTTGTTTTAGTCAACCTGACAAGGTATCCTCCTTAGGGTAAGCCGACTTGTACGCTCCCTTCCCTTTGCTCTGTCTTTATGTTCCTCTCGCTGTTTTTAGGCTGCTTCTCGCAGTCCAGCTATCCCATCTCAGTTATTAATGTCACCTTCATCCTTTAATCCTGCTCAGTATGATACAGAAAATCATAAAGCATTTGCTCCTCTGCTTTTGGCTTAGAGAGCTCTCTCTTACTATAGATAGGCTTGTCCTACCGTCGTTCTGGAATGTCGGTTTCTGGAAGGTGTGAATCACGTCCTGTACACATCTGTGTTTCCTATACAGCCTGGTACCATTCTTGTCAGAACTGGCTGTTCAGGGAACGGCAGATGCCTGGTTCCCAGAGACTGTAAGGAGCAGGACAGGTGGGTGGGGAGTTGGGGTTGGGCAGGTCCTATCAGTGAGAGAACAAATGTCCAGAACAGTTGAGCAACTGGTTTCAGGGAAGGCAAGGATGGATGTCAACCGCATCCATACTGTGAGGTGAGACGGAGTCTGTACACTGTGAATCAGGTCAAAGTCTGTCTGAGTGCTCACTGTCAGGGCGTTCAGGGACCTTGACAGGAGAACTGGGGTTGAGCTAGGAACTAGGATTATGTATATCAGACTTGGGCTTAATACGAGAAAGAGACGCTAGCCAGGTTGGTGATTAGATATATTATACATTAGAGGCATGAGTAAGACAGATTAAAGTAAGTTCCTGGAGTTAGGCTATAGGCTAAAACAGGACCACAGGTCAGATTTATTTGACCTGAAGCTGATTTATTAAACATTATGAATAAATAAGACGCTCTTTATGTGTATGGAGAAAGATACATCTCTGGGGATGTTTCTTGGATAGCTTATATCCAAGTGATATGAGTAGGTAGCCAGGTAGATGTCTTCTGAGCTTAGCAGAGGGCTTGGTCCAGAGCTCAGCCAGTTTCAGTATCATAGAGGGGCAGTGATGGGTCACATGTAGAGAAGATGTGTTCCAGGCCATTTCCATCTGAGCTCATTTAAAAGGACAGTCTTGTTGAAAGATAAATCAGTCTTCGTGGATGCTAGGGACAACTAAATGGTAACTTGTTGCTAGAATTTGCTATGTTGTATAAGCTAAGGTGCTTTCCTTTATGCACCTGAATTCTGTCATTGCTGTTCTTAGTAAGTCTTTGTTTTAAAACTCTTAGTCCATGCCATCTTTCTGACCCTTTAGTTTTCTGTTGTCAGAGCAGTGGATTTCCCTAGGTTATAAGATAACAAATTAACTGGAGACCAATCATGTAATCCCATTTTGAATGTTTGAACAGATCTTCAACAGAGCCTCCTTATAGGTTATCCAATCCCATGTGCTGAGCCCTTAGTATATATACACGTGAGCAGCACCATAAATAGACTCAGGAGGCTGTGTGTGTGTGTGTGTGTGTGTGTGTGTGTGTGTGCGCGCGCGCGCGCGCGGACACAGAATAGTTGGAAGGATAGAAAGGATGTAAATACAGTACTCATGTGTGAAATTGTAAAAAAAAAAATTAAAATTAATATTAGAAAATTAAGCAGTATTCAACTACAACAAGATTTTCAAGTTTTGGGTTGACTCCTTTCAAGTCTTTAGTGTCATAGCCTAAACCAATATCATCAGAAAAAACAATGTTTTTCTTTGATATGACTTTGAAGTTGCAATGCCTATTGAATAATGTCTTCATACAGTCAGGGTTTTACAGAAAGAATTTTATGGAGAAAATGCATTTTCCTTCTGTATGTCTGTGTGTGTTAAAAGGTATGTACTCACAATTTGGTGTTATTTTCTGGTCTTTGGCCAGAAAAACAAGAGGACAGTTGGAAGATGCTGGAGCTTAGCATTCAAAAAATGTGGCAGAGTTTGCTGGGGAAGCAGGCTTAGCAGCTCGCAAGCTAACCTTCTGTCATCCCTAGTTCAGTTCTGAAGTATAAAGAGTGATATGAGAACAGTTGAACTTATTTTTCTCAGGAAGTAAATTTTAAAATGTACTGTTTGGCCATGACTTTAGAAATATGTTAACAGCTCTTGCTGTGGGGCCAGAGAGATGCTCAAGGGGTTGAGAGCCCTTTTCACAGAGTGGGATTTGGGTCACGAGGTTCATGGCTCCCTGTAACTCTAGACCTGGGGTATCTGATACCCTCTGGTCTCCAGGGAAAATACACACACACACACACACACACACACACACACTCACGCACATGCACACACACACACACGCACATGCACACACATGTTGGTTTTTAAAAATGCTGCTATTAAAAGGATAGTTTGTGTAATTAGGAGTCTCAGTGTGATATCTACTTGTGTTTTTCTTAATTTCCAATTTTCTTTGAAGTCAGCTGTGTTCACCACTCATGCATCAAAGCTCTGCATTTTCTCTTTTAATCTTTTGCATTGGGGACATGCTTAGTTAAAAAAGAGAACAAATAAAAAGCTGTAATTATTATACCTTTCGTGTGTGTGTGTGTGTGTGTGTGTGTGTGTGTGTGTGTGGTGTGTGTGTGTGTGTGTGTGTGTGTGTGTGTGTGTGTGTTTGCCTGTTGTGGGATAGACAAAGAAAGCTTGAAGTTTGGTAGAAAGAAAGTAACAAACTAGCCTTTTGTTTGGTTAAACTTTGATTATGTCCTACTAACCTAATTATTCATTAAATAGACTGTGCTGTGACTCAGGTCCTAAGAATGTTTTCAGGGCCTGGGCCAGGGCTGATGAAAATGTTCCGTGAAGACAGCAGCAGAAGCTCTGGAGTTCTAGCTTGTCTTCTAAGCCAGGGCCTGTTTCTTTATCCAGGTTTTAGGAGCATCCAGTGAATTGATGAGGAGGAGTTTATGCATTATAGTAAACTGTAGTATGTAAAGCAAAAAGAACTGTGGAGGATCAGAAGGCAAGAAAAGAATGTAAAGTTAATAATTATAGGTGGTTAAGCATTTTACAAGCATAAACTGCAACATTTGTAAATTCAGAAATGTTATCATTTTCTCTTTACTTTATTTAGACAGATGTGTTTTTTGCCTTTTTGATAATTTTTCCATTAGTGAATGCTTGTTTCAGACCAAAGGTTGTTGGAAAAAAATGGCCTTAAAATACATAATTCATACAAATCCAAGTGTTTCTAAGTTGTTTGCCTGCATTCCACAGGGCCTCACCAACTTTGCTGTAAGAGAAGTCACTACTGTGCATTATCTACTACAGTAAATTCAGTAGAACATTTTTAATAATCAGGTTTGGAGATGGGTCCAAGTTATTCATAATGCTAATTGGGTTGTGAGTGGGTTGTGAGTGGGTTTGTGTGTCTTACTTGACATAAGCTAGACTCATCTGGGAAGGGGAAAACCACATTTGAGAACGTGCCTTCATCAGATTGTCTTTTGATGATTTGTCTTTGGGGCACTTTCTTAATTAATGATTGATTTTGGGTGTGGGCAGTGCCACCTACCTTTGGCTGGTGGTCCCGATTTGCATAAGAAAGGTAGCTAAGGAAGTGGCATGGGGTGGGGTGGACCCTGTTTCAGTTCCTGCCTCCGAGTTCCTAACTTCCTTTGATGGCCTTATAACCTGTAAGTCATCTAACTCTGCTGCCCATGTTGCTTTGGGTGTTGACCATAGCAATAGAAAGCAAGCTAGCACATTCATCTGAACCCTT
Organism: Montemys delectorum; assembly: GCA_019843815.1. NCBI lineage: Eukaryota > Metazoa > Chordata > Mammalia > Rodentia > Muridae > Montemys > Montemys delectorum. Next base: position 25,467 of record JADRCD010191916.1, read on the forward strand.
GGTGTCAGTCTGTCTGCTATGAGCATACCAGGCTTTAGTTGTTGCTTTGTGAGCAAATGGTTCATGTTAGGAGTCAGATGAGTGATCTCTGTCTACAGTTAACCTAAACTGACAAAGTCCACCAGATTATCTATCTCTCTATTCATATATATATGAGTATATGTATGGTAAGTTTCTTTAAAGATCCAAATAGGGAGCCTGTCTTTCACATTCTCAGAAGCTATGTGACAATAAGCAGGATAAGCAGAAGAAACTGTGCTCTCTCTCAGCCTGTATTCTTTCACACTTAGGAGGAGCATCCTAACTTAGCCTTTGCATGGAAGGTAGCATGCCTTTATTGCCCCTGAGATGAAGATTTGGGATCTTGCTGTGTCATTGCACTTGGACATAATGCACTTTCCTTTAATGTGGAACAACTGAGGAAGAGTCTGGCCCCTTGTTCTTAATCGCCTCAAGCTAGATGCCCTTATGAATTTGCACTCAGTTTCCTGACGGGTAGACCAGTACTCTTTATAATCACTTTTTTTTTTCTTCCAATTTTGTTTATTCAAATATTTATTGGTGTTTGTGTACTGGAGGTATACAAATGAGGGATAAACATCCAGCTTTTAAGTAGTTCTTGCCTCAGAGGTTTAGTAGATGGACTGGACCGCAGATGGACAGATAGCTAAGTCGTTAAAGTATGTGATGTAACAGGAGGAGGTGTGCTAGTTAGGGTTTTTGTCAACTTGATTCAAGCTGGAGTCCCCTGGGAGGAAATAACCATGTCGAAGTGGCCTGTGGGGAGTCTTCAGGGGGGCATTTTCTTGATTAATGTTTGACAGAGGAGGGCCCACCTTTATTAAAAGAGGCAGTGCCATCCCTGGGCTGGTGATCCCAAGCCGTATAAAAAAACAAGCTAAAGTGGTCACGAAGAAGAAGCCCATGAATAGCTCTCCTCTGTGGTCTCTGCTTTAGTTCCTACCTCCAGGTTTCTGCCTTGGGTTCCCGTAATGGATTATAACTAAACCCTTTCCTTCCTGAGGTCTACTTACTCCCTGGATGTTTATTCCTCATTTGTGTACCTCCAGTACACGAACTCCAATAAGTACTTTGCTTAGTCTTGTGTCACACACAGTAACACAGAAGCAAACTAGTAGAAAGGATTACCCTGGGAAGGAATGAGGTTGACTGTGACAGTTAGCTGGTTAGAAAGGCTCGTTTAACAACATGGTACCACATGTGTCAGAGGAATGTAGGTTTGAAATAACCTGTTATTTAAAGGAATATATAAATGGTGTAGGGAGGCCAGGATGTAGTATTTCTGTGGGGAGAGAGGATACTGTCAAAGACGTTGTATATATTTAACGAGCACATAGAGTAGGAATTATTACAAAAACCGGGATGATTGATGAGCCAGTGGCAGTACCAGCAACAATCACATGGTCTGAGTTAAGCAGAAAGTGATTTGGGAGGTTGAGTTAGTATGGGTTAAGGATGTCTACGGAGGTAAAGGAGTGAGTAATAGGGTTGCTGTAACCTAGAGAACTATATGGATTGCCGAGACAGCAATGCAGTCACTAAAATGAATACAGGATTCAATGGCTTTCTCGTGTGGAAGACTTTAGACCTACTGTGCATGCGCCATTGGACAAATAGAAACAGCAGTTCCAAATGGTGTTGTGGAGCTACAGGTTTGAATCTCATCAGTATGTAGAAGGCAGGTTCTGTGCCGCTGAAAATGCATGACTATTGATTTAAATAATCAGGGGACTTACCGTTAAAGGAAGCCCGCGCGAAAGAATCAGCAGCTGTGTTTATTGATCATGGAGCAAAAGGTGCATTTTGTATAGGAATATAAAATGGATAAAAGTGTTTCCTCTTCATGTTCTTCATCTTAGATTCACCTGCCTCATCTACCTCAGTGCAAATGAGTACAGAGTAACGGTGGCACATGCGCATTCTAGACCAGTGATTAAGGAAACCAAGTTACTAGAACTAGACTTTTCATCAAGAAATTGAAGGGGTCAAAGCGTTCTTTTTATTATCACAAAATGTCAAGAGTTGGAACAGTCACTTCAATAATCTGAAGAAAACAGGGTAGTGGCTAAGAGAATTGTGTGTACAACCAAAATATTAACTATATATGGTGTCAATAGAGTGATATGTTTAGATTTTCAAGGATTAGAGCGATGTATGTTGGACTTTTGGAAATCCCTCACAGTGCACTATTGCAGAACTAAAATTTCTCAGAGGTAACAGTTGGGGACTGAACAGAAGCTCTGGGGATGAGCGTGGCATAAATGCAGATGCAGAAGACTCAGCAGATGCTCTGCCCGACTAGAAAGGCCCCACAATGCCAGAAACAGAGATAGGCTGGGCTTTGAAAGCTCTTAATCTGCCAACTAAGAACTGAGTTTTAGGGAACAGGGAAGAGGATTAGGGATCAGTTTCTAAGCCAGGGTGTGGCTGTATTCCACAACCTCCAAAATGAGCAAAAGTGTTGCGGAAGGAGGACTTCAAAAAACTTGCCATCACCGTAAGTAGAATATCAAACAAGGGAGGCTGGGCTCTATGCTTGTTTTTTAAAGCTTGATATGATCAAAGCAAGAAAACATGGTCCCTGTGGCAGAAGATAAAAATAATGTGTGCAGGGGGTGATACCCGAAGACACAGCATAAATAAAACATTTATTGCGGTGGAGTAATGGACTTGTTAACCATTTAGATTAACAAACAGTCCTCAACTGAGTGAATTCAGGAGACATTCAAGCCAGGGAAGAAAAATAAAGAAATAGACCAAGGGAACAGACAACAGAAAAGACAGAGGAGTAGCAGTGTGAATTCTACAGTAGAATTAATGAGGGTAGTCATTAGACAGGGCTGAAGGCATACTTCATAAATTGCCCAGTGCCCTGAGAAGTAGCACTGTAATAACTGGAATCATTAAAGTAATATTCTAATAACTGGAATGACAAAAGACATGGGAGCTGCCTTCACAATTAGATTTCTAAAGCTTGGTTTCTAAATCTGTGCTTTAAATTTTTATAGTAACTGAATAGAGAGCTTCTAATCCATGTCATTGAATTGCTGTACTAAAACCTGCCAGAATTAAGACCAAAAGAAAACATTTTGATCATATATTCACCAACTATGTCCACCAGACTACCAATCTTTCCCAAAGCAATATTCTAGATTGAATAGGAATTTATAGCTAGAGCAGTTTGGAAAAAGATGCATAAGCCATCTTTGGGCAGAATCCAGTGCACTTTAACATATTTAGGAACCTGGTAGTTCAGTATCTTTTAGATTCATTTGGCATGGATGCTGTTCTTTGTATTTTGAGTATGAAATAGCAGTTAACAAGTCATAGGAGGTTGAAAAAGCAGGCTTCGGAAAGCATGGATATAAGTTTACAAATCTGTCATAAAATTAAAACAATGAAACATGTACTGAGCCTGTGAGAGATAGCGCAGTAGCTTAAAGCACTTGGCGCTAAGGCTGAGGACTGAGTCTCATCTCCAGGAATTACAGGGTCAGGGAAGAGAGTCTCCTGACAGCTTTCCTTTGTCAGCCCCACTCCACACTCCCACCTTCCCCCTCCATTTCCCCATGGCACATTGTGACCTCCTCAAAGTAAAGGAATACATGAAATTAAGGAATTTGATAAAGATGCAGTTTTTGTAACTACATCACCATATTAGTTTTTGTGGATTTATGTAGATTTGTAATAAAACAAAACCAAAATGAAATATGTGTAACCATAATAATGACAAGGAGTTTATCTGAGTACAAATAAAGATGACTTAGTAGAAAATAGTTACACGGTTCATTGACTTCCTATGGTTTAGTAAGAGGTGTATGTTAAGTTTAGAGAAACAGAAAGACATTTACCATCATCTGATTTTTGGCTCCTTTTTTTGTTGAGAAACAAACAAACAAAAGTCCTCAAATCCTCTTTAAAAACAGGGTTTATTGCTGGCTAGGGGTGGTGCATGCCTTTAATCCCAGGAAGAGCAGCGATTAGGAGGCAGAGGCAGATGGAGCTCTATGAGTTCAAGGCCAGCTTAGTCTACAGAATGAGTTCCAGGACAGCCAAGGATACATAAGAGAAATCTTGTCTCAAACAAACCAAACCCAACCAAACCCAGCCAAATCCAATCCAACCCAACCCAACCAAACCAAACCTCCACAGGGATTATTATTTGACCTGGGATACAGTCGATGTAATATTGTAATTTTGTAATTTCGTATAAGTCTGCCTTTCTCCCTTCCCTTCCTTCTCCTCCTCCTCCCCTTCCCTTCCCTCCCCTCTCCTCCCCTCCCTTTCCCTTCCCTTCCCTTTCCTCCCCTCCCCTTCCTCCTCTTCTTTTTTTTTTTTCTCTTTCCCTCTCAGTGTAGCTCTGGCTGGCCTGACCTTGCACTGTCCACCAGGCTGGCCTCAATCTCAGATATCTTCCTGCCTCTGCCTCCCAGGTTTTTGGATTAAAGATGTGTACCAGCATACCCATTGACTGTGTACTCTTTATTGCTATAGTTTCGCTTATTACCCATTCTAATATAGAATCTTCTTAGGACTTCATTGGTCTAATTATTTAAGTGAAATTTGTAATTTAGCCTTGTATAGGCTTTAGAAAAAATTTTTTTTCCTGTGAGTTTTTTTTTTTTTTTTTAATTTTAATTGTAAAATAGTCTTTGCAGAATTGGGATAGATGCTCTTTAGGCTGGCTGTTGTATTTGGTTTATGATCCAACAAGTCTTGAATTCTTAAGGTGAACTTAATTATGGCATAATTATTAAGAGTCTAGTGACTTAAGTGACTAGATGTTCGTAAGGATTCTTGAGCGCTGAAGGAGTCCACCTCTCAGGATACAGGATGCCAAAGGCAACGCCATAGAAAAGAAGTGCTGTATAGGAAAATGAAGGGATTTGGGGACTGAAAGCTAGCCTGGAACTTTCCAGGATGTGGTTGAGCTTTGAACTAAACACAAATTTCTGTGGTCTTGGCACTGTTGTATAGTTCTGGAAACCCTAGCCTTGACCTGTGGCTTTGAAGAGTTGGAGAAAAATGTTCATATGCAGATTTTTTGCAGTTGTTCCTGCCAGGAAGGGGCTTCTGGTGCACTCAGCTCAGCTAATTCCATCTCTGTGTCCATGTCCCTGTCTGTGTGCGTGTGCGTGTGTGCGTGTGTGCGTGTGTGCGCGTGTGCGCATGTGCGTGTATGTGCGTGTGCGTGTGTGCGCGTGTGCGCATGTGTGCGTGTGCGCGTGTTTGTATGTGTGTGCGTGTGTACGTGTGTGTGCGTGTGCGCGTGTGTGCGTGTGCGCGTGTGCGCGTGTGCGCGTGTGCGTGTGTGCGTGTGCGCGTGTGCGCGTGTGCGCGTGTGCGTGTGTGTGTGTGTGTGTG
>JADRCD010191917.1:3608-20509 GCA_019843815.1 Montemys delectorum
CACACACACACACACACACACACACACACACACACACACACACACACCAGGCATCACCCAGAAGAATCTCAACCTCTGATTCTAGACCCAGCCTATCTCTGTAGAAAAGTTATCCAAGAGTTTGTATGCATTTCTTTCATGTTTCTACCACCCAAATAAAACGTGCCATATGAAAACCTTTCTAAACTATATCACATCTTCCTGTGTTTGTTGTTGAACAGCATGATGATAAGATATTGAAGTGTGTATCTCGTTCCACATTTAATCATAATAAAAGTCATTCATTCAAAGAGGAAACTAATGGGACATTAATACAAATCAAGCCAAATTTCATTAATCAGTGTAGAAACCATTCATCAACACATAGATAAAATATCATCCGTCTTACTATCATGGCTCATTGCGTTGTAAAAGACGGAAAGCTCGATCTGTTATGTGTTACCCAGAACTCCTTTCTTTGAATCAACAGCCTGCTTTTAAGAAAGTCCCACTGTATATAGTTGTCTTAGTTATATCATGTTAGGCGTACTCATGATTTTGTTATTGTTTCATATAGACATGGGATATTATTTGTGTCAAGTTGTCAAGGGGTAGATTGTAGTGGCTATTCCTGGTTGTCAACTTGACTACGTCTGAAATGAATTGCAATCCAGAATTAGAAGGCTCACCTGTGGCCCTAATCTGGAGGCTGAGAGATACAAGTTTCTGACCTGAATCTTGGCATGGAGACCTTGAGGAATAGTGGCTACGAATCCCATAGGATTAACACAGAAAGCTCTGAGTTCAAGGTCATCCAGGGTTAAAGGTGTGGTGGCACACACCTTTAACCTGGGCCACACTTTTTGCTGGAGACCTGTATAAGGACATTGGAAGAAGGAAGGCTCTCTCTGCTTCGCCTGCTTGCCTTGTGGGACTGAGCAATTGCTGGATCCTTGGACTTCCATTCATAGCTGCTGCTGCGACTGTTGTTGGGAGTTGATTGTTGGGAGTTGGACTACAAACTGTAAGTCATCGATAAATCCCTTTACTACATAGAGACTACCATAAGTTCTGTGACTCTAGAGAACCCTAACTAAGACAATAGTCCTTGAATGTTCTGGCAGTATGTATATAGTAGAGGATCGCAAAGTCGATCATCAATGGGAGGAAAGAACCTCAGCCTTGTGAAGGTTCTGTGCCCCAGTGTAGGGGAATGCCAGGGCCAATAAGTGGGAGAGGGTGGGGTGGCAGGCTTGGGGAGGGGGAGGCAACAGGGGTTTGTTCTTGTTGTTTTTGTTTGTTTGGTTGGTTGGTTGGTTTTTGGAGGGGAAACTGGGAAAGGAGAAATTTACATGTAAATAAAGAAAATACCTAATTAAAAAAAAGAAAGTAGGGACTTTCTGTACAGTTACAGAGTTTCTTTAGATCGTATAGGAGGAAAAAATACAAAATATTGCAGATCAGGTGTAAGTGTTAGATGCAGGTGTACTTTGTAGCTAAAAAAGCTCATGTTCATGCAAATATCTCTAGCAAATTCTTGCAGCAAAATAAATATCTGATGAAGAATAATCTTCTCTAACTGGCAATGCTGAGTTTGTATTATTGCCATTATTTTTCATTTTAGTTTCCCAGAAGTCTTTGAGGACTTTTGAAATATAGAAAAACAAGCACAGACTCCTATATCATTGTAACTACATGAGTTAACAGAACATCAGTTGCACCAAAACAAAAGGCTGGCTTTATGCAGCCTTTAAAGTCCAGCAGGACTCTACCTGCTCTTGAGTCAGAACCAAGCAGTGGTCCAGGTAATAGAGATGCTATGAGAAGAAATAAGGATGCTTAAACAATTACTAGTATATACTAGTGAAGTGCTATTGGCCCACAAGGTAGCCAGAATAAGCCACAAGGGAGAGTAAGGCTGGACTGAACTTAGTGAGTTATTATGAGCAAGATGTCCTGAAAAGCAATAAAAGAGGGGTGACATTTGAGGCCGAGATGTCTGGATGACTTTTATTTCACACCTCTGCATTGGTTTTCCTAGAAGCAAGATCACTTTGGGAAGTATTAGGAGCCATGTAAGGAAGAAAGAACATAAAACAGGAAAAGGAAGGGAGCTGGAAAAGGGATTTGTATAAAAGATGGGTACCTAAGAGAGTAACAGAACTTAAACATTGAAGAAATTCTAATAAATGGTTTAAAAGTCACTAGCTTCATAATTATCTTACCAAGTAAAGAAATAATTATTATTTGGAAGAATCTGTTCCCAGGGTGATAAATTCCTCCAACATTTCTAGTTTCCGTTAGGGGTGGGAACACTATCCCTCCTAGATTGTATAAAATATACCGAACTCTGAGCAGTAGCAACTGCCATATAGTGTCATTAGAAACTCATCAACAATCTGAATAATACTGGCCAAAAGGTCTGTAGAGATTGTCAGCTGCTGACCATCTCAGCATAGCAATATTTTATTTTGTATTTTTTTCTTTTGTTTTGTTACCCTGGGGATTAACCCCAGGGCCTCATGCATGCCAGGAAAGCAAACTATTGCTCATTACAACATCTTGTTCTTTCATTAGTGGATGCATAACAATTCACAAATTATATAAACAGATACAATATTTCTGGTTTATGTGTAATAATGCAACTTTCAAAAACAAGAACAAAGTTTATAAGAACAGTGTTTTTAATTGTTTCTTTCACAAGCTAGTCGATTGTCTTTTACAGTGTACAGTGTGACTCAATAACCCAGTGCCCTTGGAAAGAGAAAGACTGAAAATCCCTCTTTGAAGATCTAGACATAGCTGAAAATCATGCCACATATAACTGTTACCTCAGAAACACAGAAAAAGGCAGAAAAAAAATCACAATTTTGAAAGTATTCTAGACTAGATAAGGAGACCCAGCCTCACTTTTTTTTTAATGCATGAGGATTTGAATAAATTTAACAATAGCTTCTCTTGTCCTCTGGGTTCTTACAACAGAGATGGTATCATGAGTTTGCATCTGCATTCCTGATGGAAGTGCACTGAAGCATTTCAGAATCCATTGTCACTGTGGCTTTGCCTTCCAAACTGATTTGAACACAGAGCCACTAAATACTACTCAAAAGAGAAACAAATAATGCCTTTGTGCACTATGCACACAGGTATTTAGCACTTAACATGTGTAGTCTGTCCTATGGTGAATCAAACAGACCAGCTGCGGCTCAAATAGGCTGTGACAGTGTGATGCAGAGACAACGGTCTTCAGATCTCATCTGCCCTGGCACCCTGTCCCTGCTGTCATATTTCTTTTATCTTTTACTTGCTACCTTTAGCAACACACAAGTACTTTTTCATTGTTAGAAGAATCCAACCCTTTAGCTTTTAGTTAGCTGCATTCGTTAAAATAATTTTACTAGTATTTTCTCCCCATGCAGCTTTACAATTTTATAAAGAACTTGTACACACTGTACACCCTGTGTGCTAAATGGAAAACTTTTTTCATTTCTCCACTTAATTCTTGAAGAAATATGGTCTTGGAGACAAAATTGCTTGCTGAGATGCAGCTAGTGTTAGTTTCTAGCGAATCAATATGTAACTTAAGTCCACGTAGCCAGAGATAGAAGTGTCCTAATCCATTATGCAATCATACCAGGAGAAGTGTGGGTGGCTCTAATTACTGCACAAATAAAGAGTTGTCTTTGGCTCTCCAGCCTCCCTTTCATGGATCTTAGGCTGTGTGTGTATGTGTGTGTCTCCTATCCCATAGAAACCTACTCTCAGCTCCAAATAGGAAAACAAACATTTAGCACTTTATATTTGTACTATGATCTGTGTAGCATTTACTACCTTTATTCTACCCATCTGTCTGTCTATCTACTCAGTTACCAATTATTGAAATCATCAGAACCATTGTCAGAATTAATATTTCATGTAAGTACCAGAAGAGTTTTGATTTAGAGAGTGAGTTAGGCATCAGTAAAAAGTTCGTTTGTAATGCTTTTAAGTAAATATGCACATTTTATGTTTGTCTTAGTTCTTAATTGAAAACTGATATTCATCTACAGTTTTGTGCATTTAAACATCAGGTACAGAAGGTATATGGATAATAAACATAATCCTCTCTAGGTCGTACTAACTCAAAACAGGTACCCCCATCCCTACCCCATCCCCCACACCTAAGCCTTAGTGTAGTCTAGGGACTTTGGCTGTACTTGGAGAAAATGTTGATGCGGGCACCAGAGATGCCTCTGTGTGTAGAAAATAGATGTAGTTGAGGGAGACAGCAGAAGACCTCTCAGACCCACCAAATGTATTACCTAGTAGCACTAGTTGAAAACACAAGAATTGTGTTGTTTATTTGGGGTGCCGATTAGGACAACCTGGAGTGAGGACAGGTCACAATCAATAAGGTTCTTGTAAGACGGTGAGACCACAAGTCTAGGCCAGCTTTCACTTGAAAGCTAAGATACCCATGCTCTATTGCTCAAGTATAGACAACTACAATCAGAGGAGTAGACACTGAAATATGAAATTTCACTGCAACTTGGATTATCTTGTAAGCAGTTTGACACATTTGTTGTATAGAAGCTATACAGAATAAAATGGGGTACTCTCCAGGTTTTTAGTTTGCTGACACTACTTACAAATGTTTACTGACTCTCTTGATTATTCTACTTTGTTAAAGCAAAAGTGTGCATGCTTGGGGTTATTATTCTGGGCTATTGAAAATATAAATAATGGCTAGAGGCTTAGACAACATTCTAGAAGTGGAGGGTGATGATATAAGAGGCAATGATGGGAACGGCTTGGGGGCTCGATAGGTGCGGGCTGCGGGTTCTTCGAGCATCGCTGGTGAAGAGGAACGCCCCACGCTTTACAGAAGCCTGGCTGATTTGCAAAGTACATTGTTCGACACCATGGATCTCCAGGTGGGTCACGTTTAGATATACACCAACCTGGAGGACTCCATGCTGTTGAGCTGTTCACAAGCAGCGGAACTTCTAACTCCATCTTCCAGGAAGTAAACTGGAGTCTTTTGTAGTGTTACGCAAATCTCTATCAGGGAACCATTGCTATTCAGAAATGGAGGCAGAGCTCACATTTCTGTATCAAAACCATGTTATTTTGTGGAATTGGTTAACCTACTGTCAGAAGATACTCTTTTAGAACATAAGTGTAAAATGATCATCTTTTCAAAAGCCAGTCAAAACTGAGAAAAATATAATTACAATCTCAATTGGGAATTTCAATTATGTCTAAAATGAATTCTAGTAATGGTGAGCCTGATACCTAAAGAAGCTATTTTCTAAAACTTAAAGTTATTAAATATCTGAAGATAATGTAGCAGCATGTTATTCTCTACTAATGAAAAATGGATTTTGTTTCATAATGAATACATATCAATTTTGTATTTCAACAAATTTTAGAATGCTTTTTCTGGATGCTTTATAATACAGTAGTTCCCTCTTCTTTGTGTCAAACACAGTCTAAGATAACCCAAAGATTCCCAAAACCCAAGATAATATTAAACACTGTTTTTCTATTTATGAATATCAATGACAAAATCCAGTCTATAAATAATTGATCCACACCAAAGACTAATAATAAAATAGAATAAGTATAGCATAGTGCCAGACCCAAAACTAAACCAAAACAACAACACAAAAAAAACCTTACTTAAATATTGGAAATTGGGCTGGTGAGAGGACTCAGCCAGTAAAAGCACCGACTGCTCTTCTGAAGGTCCTGAGTTCAAATCCCAGCAACCACGTGGTGGCTCACAGCCATCTGTAATGAGGTCTGATGCCCACTTCTGGAGTGTCTGAAGTCAGCTACAGTGTACTTATGAATAATAATAAATAAACCTTAAAAATGGAAATTATTTCTGGGATTTTTTCATTTAGTATTTTCAGAACATGGTTTTCGGCAAAGACTTGGAAGTTTTGAAAGTGAAGCTATGAATGAGCGGGAAATACTGTACTATTCAGTTATATTCAGGGTGACGAAACAGTCATCCCTATGCAGTTTCATAAGAATTGCGCTTCTCTCTGCACAGTAAGTTACATTGGGGTTTGGTTTAGGGTAAGCGTTACATGTGATCTTAACAACTGATTTCTATGAAATGGTTTATAGTCTTACTGTACTCAGATATATCATGTCAGGGTTTTTTGGTTTAGGGTAGGCGTTACATGTGATCTTAACAACTGATTTCTATGAAATGGTTTATAGTCTTACTGTACTCAGATATATCATGTCAGGGTTTTTTGGTTTAGGGTAGGCATTACATGTAATCTTAACAACTGATTTCTATGAAGTGTTTTATAGTCTTACTGTATGTACAGATATATCATGTCAGGGTTTTTTGGTTTAGGGTAGGCGTTACATGTGATCTTAACAACTGATTTCTATGAAATGGTTTATAGTCTTACTGTATGTACAGATATATCATGTCAGGGTTTTTGGTTGGGTCTGTTATGTTGGCATCATATTGACAAAATATGATAGCTACAATTGTTGTGATGTTACTTTTAATAAATTGTTGAATTCTATTTGCTGCTGTTTTACCAAAGCTTCATATACAAATTAAGTTAAAGTTTTTTATATTAAATTTTGAGTAATATTAGCTCCTACCTCTGTAAAAGTCTCATTGAGTATTATGAAATCAATCACTGCTTCTCCTCCTAGTAGCTTTAGAGAGTTGTTATACAGTGCAGGTGAGCACTGCACTAATGCTTCAGGGGCTCTACCTGTAAATGATTTTACAAACCAACAGCAACTACTCCCTATGAAATTTTAAATACTGTGTTGGGAAGATTGTTTAGTGGTCAAAGGCCTTGCTATCCAAACACGAGAACCTGAGTTTGGCGCCGCAGCACCCACATATGAGCCAGGTAAATTTAGTGAGTACTCTGGATTGCAGGCTGAGAAGGCAGACACGGAGATTCCCGAAAGCGAACTGGCTGGTGAGACAAGTCCTATCAGCAAGCAATTGGTTTGAGAGACCCAGCCTCAAAGAATAAGGTTGAAGAAATATCAAGGAGGATTAGTGATACCAGTCTCTGGCTTGCACACCCACACACATAGGCTCACATCCCTGTACACATGTGTGCCTACATAAGTATATCTATACTTATGCACATGAAAAGAAAATTTAAATATTTTAGTAATATCTTCCTAAATAATTTGAATATTCAAATTTTATAGATATTTTGGCAAATTATAGATTTTGTGTTATCTATGTAATAAAAACACTTTTGTCAGATAATTATACACATGATTATACTAATTATTTCCAGAATTGATTACTTTTCACCCTTCATTTTGTATTGCTCATCAAATATTGATAAGTTTTTAATCATTTGCTTTTGATATAAAGTCATAAAATGCATTATTTTTACATTTATTTTTATAACTCCCCAGTTATTTCTTTTCTTAGTATACTTTCATCAGTTGGTAACACCTCTCTCTCTCTCTCTCTCTCTCTCTCTCTCTCTCTCTCTCTTTCTCTCCACTTACCTTCTTTTTGTCCTCCCTTCTCCGGACTATCCTCTCCTTTTATTTTTCTTTGTTTTTAATCTTTTTTTCATGGTATTTAAAACATTTGAGTTGTGCTTTAATTTTTGATAGTCTCTGGTTGTATTTAAAATATAGAGTAGTTAATTAAACCACTTGATGATTTCAGTTAAACACATGATAGGAGACTCTATCTCACTACAATTCTTCACTTGCAATTTATAGTGAAATATTTACATTACAGTTATTTGTGAAGTTAATGAGATAATATACTTGCAATTACATAGTATAATAACAACAAAGTCAAACATTCAACACAAGGAAAACTGCTTTTGTAAATTATAAAATGGTTTTTGTTTTGGAAAAGTATTTGAACTTTAAAATCTGAAGTTCTTGGATTTTATTACTTTAAATAGTCTTTTAAAATTTTTCTCACATGAGTTATATATTAATTTATTTGCATTTTTTTTACAGAGAATGTAGCTTTAAAATGCCTTTCTTTAGGCAACTTTCCAAGTTTTCAGGACATAGACCATTGAAAGTTGCTCTCATTGTAGAAAGGTACAAAGTTGTATGCATATAGGTAAACAAGTGTAAAAGCAGACAAATATCTCTATTTTAATCTCATTCTTAAATCATTACATTATTCATTTCTCTTTCTGTTTGCCTCATGAAAGCCTCCTGATATCTAGTTGTATTCTCATTTCTAACACCTATTGTATTTTAGCCAAGTATAATCAAATTCTATCTTTTAAAATATATTTTGAATCTGTACATAATTAATTATTAATACTGCTCTCAATCTCATCTAGTCCATCCCATAATACCAATTTACCCAACAGTCATCTTATTGAGTGTTATGTCTCTCCTTTCAGCAATTCTGATTAATGTGTAAAAATACTTTTAAATTTTAATAAACTATATATTTTGATTGTATTTTTTCTCCTCTATTTAATTTTTAATTTTCTGAGTATTCTCTTTCTCACCGAGTTTTTGTGTATTTCTCACTTTATTTTATACTTCCATTTTGAACTTGTCTTATGATCTATTTCTTCTCCAGTGTCTTCTGCCTTTCTCAAATCAGTGGAGGGCATTTACCATTTAAAAACTCAGTTTGTAATTTTACAACAAAGATCTCTATTGCCTCATTTTATTTTCTGACAGTTATGAAAATGTGCATTGCATGAGATTTTTTTATTTAGTTTTTATTTCTTTAACACATAGTTTCAGAACTTTACTAATATAATATGGTAATTTTGTCAAATTTTTACTGCTAAGCACTTCATTCATTCATTCATTCATTCATTCATGTGTATGCACATTTGCTTTGATTAGTATATTTTCAGTTGGTTGTGTTGTAGTATAACACCACTTACCATTCCTTGTCTCACTGTGATTACAAGTCATTCTACGAAAGGATCTATTTCTAAGTTCTTTCATTGTAACTCAACTTCTGGTAAATGGTTTTAATACTTAGTTTTATTGAATTTGTTATTTCCTGAGTCGATGCATATTTTTTGTCTTTATCTGTCCTTCATATAGTAATATGTCAGGTGACTATAACAATCTTGAGTCCTATCTCTACCATCATGCCTATAAATATTATTTTGGGTACAAGATGGATCTGGATTCAGAAGCATTAGCTCTTTGATTGACATGGTTCACTCCAAGAGAACATAAGGAACCATCATTCATCCCACAGGTGCTCATTTAAAATATCTTTAGCTTTTCACTTGAGCTGATGCTGGGGGTACCAAGAAGAACCAGTTCGAGGTATTCTAGCACATTCATGCAGTATTTTTATTTCTGCATTTCACCCTTAACTCTGTATTCTTATATCTAGGAGAGAATAAGTTTTAACATGAATCTGAACGTGCCCTACTTTGCCTTTCCCAGAACTTTCATTTATCCTGTCTTTAAAAGTATTGTCAGGACCTATGGAAAGGGAAGCAGACCTCTGCAGTCTTGGCCCGACACTGGGCTCCTCCATCTCTTTCTGACTGTCACTGTTCTTTCTTCCTGTGCTGCTTCTTCATTCCTTCTTCAGAAGCGTTTGCCTGACATCCTTAGCAGTGTAAGAAAGGCTTTACGGAGGATCATTTGAGTTCACATTAAGTTGCTAGCGGGAACGTAGTGAAACAGCATTGCAGACAGAAAGCATAATAAACCTCCAGTTCTTATTACATGTGTAAATTATTATTTGCATTTACTGTTTTACTTACATCTAAAAGCAGCAATGTGTGATGATACCTTAAGTCACCTGCCTTTTGGGAGACACGTGAGCTGAGTCTTGCTAACCTCCAAACAAGCCACTTAGGAGAAGGACTATACGTAGAACATATAGGGGTATGAACTCATCAGAGTAGGGTACACATGGCAGAGGGAACTTCTCACATCTGGAAGGAGAGAAAGAAGAAATTACTCTTCAGTGTCTTTTGTATGTACACAAATATCTCTATACACACAAAGGATATTTAACAATAGCTAAGTAATGTCAAGTGCTTTTTAGCCAAGTTGATGGATTTGCTTGCAGCTGGGACTAGCAAAAGTGTCTAGCTAGGAGGAAAGGAGGACAAGCTATTGAAGCAATTCGAACAAAACAAAAAGATGTCCCTGAAATTATTTTCATTCTAATATCTAAAGTACTGTCCAGTCCCTTACATGTAGTGGTGTTATTTGCTAAGTACTAAGCAGTTATTAGTCACCTATGGTTTTGATTTGCATAGTGAAGTAGCAACATCCCATTGTGTACCTGACCTTGCTGTTTCCTTCTCATGTGAGCATTTGAATAGAATCCATGTAATTATTGCTGTAATAAGATGAATTCTTTGATGGGATTTTAAATCATCCTTCAGAACTTTAAGGTCCTGATGTGAAAGCATCCAATGCTTTATTGGCTCTGTTACTACACCTGTCACCATTTTAAGATGTGAAGACTGTAAGACTCTTTTCATCACAGAGATTCTCAGAATAAAGCCTCCCATAGTTACTAGGGGAGACATGAAAAGAAACATAATTGGAGGTGTGCGGATACTTTCAGTTCTTCACATACAGCTCAGACATCATTGCCCTCACCTCTCAGCGGCATGCTCAGGTCTGGCAACCTTATTAGTGTTTCTTCATTTCTGTGCAATGAATGCATTGTTGATGATGAGTATTAACTAACTCCTGATTGCAGCATTCTTAGTCTCCATGAGCTAGGTGTGTGTGTGTGCGTGTTTGTGTGTGAGCATATCTGTGTGTGTGTGTGTGTGTGTGTGTGTGTGTGTGTGTGTGTGTGTGTAAGGGAGAATGGTGGGAAATAAAATTTGTTTCCAAAGGAAGTTATCCAAAAAGCCACTCGACTTTTATTCAAAAAGGTATGTTTTGATTTTTACTCATGACTCCATAATCTAGTTGTCATAATATTCTAATTCTGTTCCTACACAGTAGAACAGTTTTTGTGTAGTTTCTGTCACTGCTAGGGAAACTTGTATCTGTTTCTAGTCATTTACATTCCAATAGCCTTTATGTATGAGAAGAAAGAAAAAACAGAGTCTTACAATGAAGTGATCCTAAGTTACACATTGTAAATTGCTTTGCCTCAACCAACTAAGCACTAGATTTCATTAATGCTATGGATAAAAGTTACTATCCCATCCCTTAATATATCTATGGCCATTGATAAATATATCTTAATTTATGTGATGTAATAATGTGCTAGATTTATAACTGATAGCATCTTGTACATACACTAAAGTCCACAAACCATACATACATACATACATACATACATACGTACATACATACATTCCATATACATAAAATATGTCACTTGCTGGACTTTTAGAACTCATCTAAGTATTCTGTAGGTTTATCATTCTATAACTATGATGTCATTGTTCTTAATCCATACATGAGGGGATAGGATTGGAAAGTGTAGTAAGTAATTCGTTTAAAGTCATCCATCTATTTCCCCTTGGGGCTGACCTTCACAGCCACATTCTTCAGCTTCCTGTTGAGTGGTCTCTCATTTATACACATCCTCAGGCAATATCTTCCTATATACAGGCTTACAGGCAGAAACAAGTGAGTGGAATAATTGTGTTTGGTTGTGAAACTACTTGGCAGTTGTGAAACTACTTGGCAGTTAGTTATATAATTCAATGGTATCAAAATACCTTTGTTTAGTAGATTGTCCCCCTTTCAAAGCCTTTATGATTTATTTTATACCATTTATGATTGATATTCTTTCTTCTTTAGATTTTTTAATACAATGTAATCTTATTAATGTATTTTTAAAAGATCTGTGGACTCTGACTAGATGAGACTCTACAAATGATCAAGAGGTGAACCACAAAAATTTTCCATATTTTTAAACATATTATAATTATATTAACATAGTTTCCCTATGAACAATACCTTCCAGAATACAAAGTTAAAACAATTGGCTATGGGTGATTTTTTTTTATCTTATAGAAATATCTCTGAATGTACAATTTTGTCTTTGCAATAAAATGTGCCAAAAACATGAGTCTCAAATTTTATATATTCCTGAGGGAATATTTTTTATAAGAAGAGGAATGACTTAACACTAAGAACTCAACACTAATTAAAAATTAAGGCTAAAATTTTCTAACTTTTCCTTCAACTGCTATGCTTTTCTTTAAGCAAGTTGCATTTGTTTAAATGTAAATGGAATTTGACTTTTGTCTTTTCTTAAATGGAGTTTCACTTTTGTCTGTTTTTAAAGTATAGCTGATTCAACAAATATTAAGTACTTATTAGAGTTATTTTAGATTCCTTGCTGTGGTTCCATCAATTTTGAGAAGTTTCCCAAGTGATTTACTTATAATGATATTCAAAGGCTACAATATTTGAATGACTTCCTTAATAAGTTAGAAATATCTGTATTTTAATATTATTTTTTCCAATTAAATATAATTGCATCATTCTTTTGTCTCTTCAAACAACCCCCATGTAGTTTTCTCATCTTTATTTTCTCTTAAATTCATGGCTCCGCTCCTTTTCCTTTAGTTGTTGCTGCATTTGTGTGTGTGTGTGTGTGTGTGTGTGTGTGTGTGTGTGTGTGTATTTGTTTATTATTTCAGGGCAGACAACTAGGTTTTGGACAACCAATTAGGAGTTCTTCTCCAACCATTTCACACACTTTCAGTATTTCTTAGTTACCTATAGTAATTGGTCTAGGGATGGGACTACTATAATATTTTCCCCTTTGACGTTACCACGTCTATTATTGTCCTTGTTTACATCTTGTTTAGGCAGCCATGTTATTGAGATTTCATATATGTACCTCCCCATCATTTCTAGGAAATGCAATGTCATAGAAGACTTGTTCTTCTGACTCTTATAATCTGTCTACCCTCTATTCCCTGATATTTCCTGAGCCTCTGGAATAGTTGTGTTATAATATAATTTATCCTTTGGTGTAGGAGTTCTTCTGTAATGTACTGTATAATTTGGGGCTGGCTATCACACAGTCATTTGTTATCTGCAGCTTGATTGGTGATGATTTTCTATAACTTTAATTTCAATTACTGATAATTTAATATATCCACATTAGTGAGAAGAAAAGTACGATCATTATTCACTAATTTTCAACTCCACCCAGGAATGTGTCATAGCAGAACAAAATAAGATTTTGAGACTACAAACTTGCCCCCTGTCATGAGCAAACTCTGACCCTTTTTCTTAGTCCATTTCTTTCACAGCCCTACAGCCTTATCAGGCCTGTCACTCTCCTGCTTATGCATAGAAAAGGTCACTTTGTCTCCAGTGGAAGGAGAGTAGAGATAGCTTTGGACCCAGAATTTCTGATTCTTGCGCAGCTTATTAGATGGTAATATTTTTACTACACAATGGAAACTTGTTATGAAACACTAACTAAAGCCCGTAATCATTAATACTACTACTTAAGCTGCTACCTAACTTTAAACAAATCCAATGCTACTTAACAAAATTAAATTAGTGATGTTTTAGTACCATTTTCTTGAAATGAGGTCATAATATCACTTGTCCTGGAGGGATGTGCATCAAGATAATCTTAATAGTTTACTGTCAAGTTATAAGTCACAGTAAATATTGATGTGTCAGTAGAGTTATTTACTTCCTTACATAGATGAGAAATGATGGAGAAACCCCAAAACTCCCAGTGAAAAATGCATTTTATATCTGCTACACAGAAAATAAATTCATAAATCATATATTTATATTCATCTCCTGACAAATTTCTGGTTCAATGAGTGTTTAATATCTACCTAAATATGTCAATAATGTAAAGCAGATCTATTACTTTTTATGATAAAGTGTTTGATCATGCTCTTTGTGGCTGGCACCTTTCTGATTGAAAAAAATTAAGATAATAAAATAAATTATGTTACCCTATTTGTTATTGAGGGTAGTGAAATCCCAGCTTTCTATCAGAAGAAGCAATTCAAGAGAATGTACTTTCTGAGGCAAAAGCTCTTTGGAGACCACGCCAAGGCAAGCTCTGTTTCTTGGAGTCTTGAAAGCACATTCCTATAGTTGTTATGGAGATACATCTTCTTAGCAGATGCCCTGGGTACATGCAGCTGAACTCTCTCTCCCTCCAAAGAGATGGGATCTACAAGGTCACTTGACAGAACACCTGAATGTCTGTTGGTGCTTCTTGGTTTTGCAACATTTCATTGATACACAATGCTGTGAAGTGGGTATTCTCTTTTCAAGAGCAACAAATTTGAAGTATAGAGAAAGGATAAATATTTAGGTAGCAGAGATTATGATTCTGACTCCCCATACCTTTCTTTTTTTTTTTAATTTTTTTTTAATTAGGTATTTTCTTTATTTACATGTACATTTTCCCTTTCCCATCTTCCCCTCCAAAACAAACAAACAAACAAACAAAAACAAGAACAAACCCCTTTTGCCTCCCCCTCCCAATGCCTGTCACCCCACCCTCTCCCACTTATTGGCCCTGGCATTCCCCTACTCTAGGGCACAAAACCTTCACAAGGCCAAGGTCCTTTACTCCTATTGATGATCAAATTTGCAATCCTCTACTATATACCTGCTGCCAGTACATTCAATCCCACCCTGTATAGTCCTTGATTGGTGGTTGGGTCCCTGGGAGCTCTGAGGGTACTAGTTAGTAATTGTTGTTCGTCCTAAGGGGCTGCAAACCCTTCAGCTCCATAGAACCTTTCTCTAACTCCTTCACTGGGGACCATGTACTCAGTTCAATGAATGGCTGTGAGCCTCTACATCTGTATTAGTCAGGTATTGTCAGAGCCTCTTAGGAGATAGCTATATGCTTGTCCTTCCTTCCGTCTCTGCTCCATAGTTAATCTCTGCCACTCCTTCTTTGGGTGTTTGATTCCCCCCTTTAAGAAGGAATGAAATGTCATACCTTTCTTTTTCCGTTACAATGGAATGCTTTTCTGTTTCCATGTAGGAAATGTAACTGACAGCCCCATACATCAGGATTGTTTCCCAAAGATCATTTCAAAATCCCAGAATGATACTGGTTGGTACTGGTAATTCACTGTGCTATTGCTGGTCACTTATCAAATATCACTTTCACACTCTGAATTAAATGTCTGTACTTATTTTGAAAAGATCCACAAACACGACAGGCAAAATCCAACTTTACCTCTTCTCCTCACCTGCCTAACTCAATATTCTGCTTTGCATTAGGAATCCAAAAATATCCACGTAGTCACTTACCTCTGCTTCCTTTTATTTTGTATCATTATTGTCCCAATTGTTAGCTTCCTTTCCTGGTTCATGCAATGTTTCTCAATTGATTATGCAATCATTGAAGTGGCAGACTTCAGACTTACCCACTTTCCAGTTGATTGCAAAGATTCATAAAACAGCATCTGAAGGGAGTGAATATGTGAAAGTAAAACAATTACGATTTTCATTCATTACTACTGAACGTTATAGGCACAGACACTTCAGCTTGCTTAGTTCAGAATAGAAGAGCTAGGCTCGCCGTGGGTTGCCATGGTTCATTCACATCACCTGCTGCATAAAATATATTTCACTCCTCTCACTCTGGAGCAATGTATAGAATAATCATGACCTGCTCCTGAAGAAACCCATGGAGAAAGTTGGAAAGAGCCCTTTTAATATAAAATAAAATAAAATCACATGGCAGTTATGTAAGGGAAAAGAAATACATTTTCTGGTACAATTGTACCCTTGCTGATATATTGAATAGTTCAGAGCACAGTAGGGTTTTTTAAGCCATGACTTCTTCATTTACAATATAAAATTACTGATCCAATATATCTACTGACAGGGAAAGAGGAGATCTTGTAAATTACAGACAAATGTGTATATTACACTAAAAGGGGTGTTTCTCAGTTAATGATAAGAAGTCTTTAGGTGGTTTTATTTCTTAAGTAGGCCATTGGTTCCTTTTCATAACTGTTGATTTCTTTTGGGCACAGAAAGAATTGTGATCGGACACCCTCAGGGGGCCTTAGAGACGTATTAACACTCTCGCCAAGATTCTGACATATGTAGATTTTGATTTACGGACGTTTTGATATTTGTAACAGCATTAATTATTGAATAACCTTTGACTGTCATGATGATATCTTTCTTGAAAAAAAAAGAACTTTTGAAGGCAAGCTATAGATTTAGCAAAGGAGAGGTACAGCTAGGTCAGGGTTCATTTTGAAGTTTAAGGGAAGAAATGGTAAAGTCACATAACTACATTAAAGTCCTAAGTCAGTCATTGGCCATCAATCTATCATGATAGTAGAAGATTGTTCACTAATTAATGCTGTTACAAATCCTTAAAAGTCTGTGAGTCATAATCTACATATGTGAGAATCTATGCCCAAAAGAAATCAGCACTTATGAAAAGGAACCAATACCTTACCTAAAAAATAAAATCACCCAAATATTCACTTGTTGTTTACTCATTAACAGCCTTTTCATTGTTATACACACATATGTATGTAACTTAAAAGATCTCCAAAGTTTGATGAGTTGTGTGGACGTTGTCCTTAGCACTGGGTCTCAGGGACCCTGCTAAAGGAGGGAGGAAAGGTTGTGGAAGTCAGTCAGGGGGGACCCGCATGACTCTGCATCAGGTCCTCTGCAATGCTACGACTGTCAGCTTGGTGTTTTTCTTGGACTCCTCACAGTGGGAGGGAGTATAGCTCTGTCACTTTTACCTGTTGGGACTCTTCTATTCCTGTTGAGAAGTCTTGTCCAGCCTCACTGTGATGGTGTTTGCCTTGTCTTATTGTATCTTTTGTTGTCTCATTTAGTTCTTGTCTACTTCAGACCTGCTCTTTTCTGAAGAAGGAGAATGGATCTGGAGGAGAGAAGAGCTGAGAAGAATGGAGGGAGGAAAAACTGGGGTTGGGATGTTTTTATGCGTAAAGAATATTTTATAATAATAATAATAATAATAATAATAATAATAA
>JADRCD010191918.1:5512-16595 GCA_019843815.1 Montemys delectorum
TTTTTTTTTTTTTTTTTTTTTTTTTTTTTTTTTTTTTTGCCTTGGTAGAAATTTATCTCATTTTCCAAAGCTAATAGATTATAATTGCTCTTCTTGGTTGTCAACTTGACTATATCTGGAATGAACTATAATACAGAATTGCAGAGCTCACCTGTGATCCAGGTCTTGTGGTTGGAATACACAAGTTTCTCACCTGGATCTTGGCATGGAGATCTATGAAAAACTTAGGCCCAGGCAAGACAGTACATGCCTTTAATCCCAGGACACTGAGGCAAGGAGATCTCTGAGTTCAAGGTCAGCCTTTTGCAAAGCAAGTCCCAGATCCAGGTACGGTGGTACACACCTTTAATCTGGGCCACACCTTCTACTGGAGACCTATGTAAGAACATTGGAAGAAGGAAGGCGCTCTTTTCTTCACCTGCTTGCATTTACTTGGCTGTACATCTGTTGGAGCCTACTTCTACAGAAGACTAGATGAAACAACTAGCCTCATGAGACTGAGCAACTACTAGACTCTGGGACTTCCCATTCACATCTGACCATGGCTGGGGACTTCCCATTCACATCTGACCATGGCTGGGTTATTTGGACTGCAGATCATAAGTCATCCCAATAAATTCTCTCTACATAGAGAGAGAGTCCATTAAGTTCTTTGACTCTAGAGAACCCTGACTAACAAGTTGATCTATTTAGCCTTGTCCACTCCTCTCTTGCATTTTGGGAGATAGCAATGAATACTCACTTCTGAACTTCCAATTTTTCTCTTGTTGGAAGGAACTTTAGGAGAAATCACAAGTGACTGTTCATCATCTTTTTTCAAAGTTAATTCTTCATTTTTTTTAAAAATAGAGTCTTCAAATGAACTAAGAAATAACAACTGAAATTGCTTAGTAATTCTTACTCCCTCTTTCCAGGTAATCTCTAGCAAATTTTACTCATTAAAATTCTAAATTCTCCAGCAGTGCCACTCAAGTCTACCATCACTTTAGGATATAATATATAACCTTGAATTAATCATGCTCAAGAATGTTCAGTCCTCAGTATAGGCCAACAGACTTGTTCTTTAGCAACATGTCAGATTTCCCACAATAAAAACTTTTGTTTTATTCTCACTAATAAGAATCCTCTTTTGCTGGAAGGACACTGCCCTAAAATTCTGTCTTCTACGCGTCACTTGATTATGTGTGTGTGTGTGTGTGTGTGTGTGTGTGTGTGTGTGTGTGTGTATGTGAGTGTGTGTGTGTTTGTGTGTGTTTGTGTGTATGTGTTAATGTGTATCATGAAGACCGTTTTCATTCCTTGGCTTTGTTGATGAATTATCTCCTTAACCAGCAGTGAATTCCTTGTATTTGATTTCATTAACAATTTGTGCTTTGTATAGTTTCTTGAACTGGCATTGATAAAAAAATATTTTCAAAAATAAATGAAACAAACCTAAAAACAATCTGTAAGTATTTTTAATTACATGAAGGATTCACTCAATCTAGGGTCCATTAGTGTTTACAACTATCCTGTAAAACAATGTGATAAAAACTTTGACTTTGAAATTTGATCTAGACACAGGCCTCAGGAGTCGCAGGGGAGTCGCAGGGTGGCAGGGACAGGACAAGTTCTAGTCAGAGACACCAAGAACATCTAAAACCAGAGATCAAGAAATGGGGAAAGGCAAACACAAGAATCCTACCAACAGAAACCAAGACTACTTGGTTTCATCAGAACCTAGTACTCTCACCACAGCAAGTATTGGATATCTCAAAACACCAGAAAAGCAAGATTTGGATCTAAAGTCATATCTCACAATGCTGATAGAGGAACTTAAGAAGGACATGAATAACTCCCTTAAAGAAATACAGGAGAACACAGGTAAAGAGGTACAAGCCCTTAAAGAGGAAACAAAAAAAAAATCCCATAAAGAATTACAGGAGATCACAAGTAAACAAGTAGAAGCACTTAGAGAGCAAACTCAAAAATCCCTTAAGGAATTGCAGGAAAACACAAACAAACAGGTGAAGGAATTGAGTAAAACCATCCAGGACCTAAAAATGGAAGTAGAAACAATAAAGAAATCACAAAAAGAGACAAATCTGGATTTAGAAATCTTAGGAAAAAAGTCAGGAAACGTAGATGCAAGCATCACCAACAGAATACAAGAGATAGAAGAGAGAATCGCAGGGGCAGAAGATAACATAGACAACATTGACAGAACAGTCAAAGAAAATGCAAAATGCAAAAAGACCCTAACCCAAAACATCCAGGAAATTCAGGATGCAATAAGAAGACCAAACCTTAAGAATAATAGGTATAGAAGAGAGTGAAGACCTCCAACTTAAAGGGCCAGTAAATATCTTCAACAAAATTATAGAAGAAAACTTCCCTAACCTGAAGAACGAGATACCCATGAACATACAAGAAGCCTATAGAATTCCAAATAGACTGGACCAGAAAAGAAATTCCTCCTGCCACATAATAGTCAAAACACCAAATGTCTAAACATTGTTCTTATTTCGGGCTTGTACCACAGTAAGAACCAAGATTTTAAACTCTACTAAATACAAAACAAACAAAAAGACTTTATATATTTATGTTCATTCAGGAAAATACCAGTAGTGATGTATTTTGAAGTATACGGTTAATATGTTTGGAGTTATTTAAAATTTATATTGAGAAAAGTGTATTTTCACTATTGCTGTAGACGAGCATCTACGTAAGACTGTTAAATTGAATGTTGTTTTATATCAAACAACTTTTATAATACTTATTTGTATTGTTATAATATTTTATAAATTTTAAGGAATATGACAAAAAAGATATTGTAGGTATTGGGGGGGTCTCTGGGAGGAGTGGGGGTACAAAAGGGAAACAAGAATGTGATTTAATTCTATTACTTAAAATATGTTTTTAAATGTTAACAAATTCAGATAAATTGAAATCATGTAACTTTTCTCATCATAATCCAATAGAAGTTTAAAAAAAAAAAGAAATTTGATCTACACCAACACTGATTATACGTTATTCCTAGGGAATTCTGATGACCTCTGGACACTTTGTAATGAATATAGGCTTGATTATCATCTCTCTTATAGCAAATTATCTCAGCCTTATCTAGTAGTGTGGAGGAATTTTAATCCAGCAATTTGGCTCTTCTGACACGAATCACATCCAAAGATGATCTAGCTCTCTGTGATTATCTACAGTGCAGACAAACCTATAATTCCTGGAATACAAATCATCTTTGTTTATAAGCCTTTAATCCCTAGTAATATACATAAAGTTAGTTTGTTGATGGAAATAGCCATTTGGAAAGTGACTTGTAATTGTGGGGCAGACAAAGTGACAAATTGGAGAAAGATTTGACAGAAGGAGTCAGAGACAAGATACACCCAATGCTCAGAAAAGCCCTTTAAGTGCAGCACTGGAGAGTGGAGGCAGCTCAGTTTTCCAGTGAGTCTGGAGCTGAGTCATTTGGGAGTCAGTATAGTGAGTGCAGTTCAGTGGGAATTGAACTTGTTCATGAGTTCATGTAGTTCAGTGCCGGTTAGCAGAAGCAGTTGGAATCAGAGAATAAGAAGGTGCCTGAAGATCAAAACAAATTGGCAGAGTACAGTGAGAAGCTCACAGGAGCCAGTTTGAAGTAGTCAGCATAGAAAGGAGTTTGGGTCGGAATAGCTAAGTTGAACCAGTCAGCCACAGTTCAGAAAATGTTACAAAGAGGGTGCTTATTCATCAATAAGCCTCTGAGAAAACAATTAAATCTGATAAATAAAAGCTACATTTACAAAAGTGTTCAATTCTTAACTAGAGTCATAAATTTTCTTTCTCCTATAAAATATCTATTTTGTTTTCTCCTTGTTACTGTTTTAATCAAATTTTGTTTTCACATTTGCCAAACAATGCTGTTTACATATTTCAAACATTATGTTTCAATCTTTAAAATAGTATTTAATGAAAGCATTTGATTTTTGAGTGAGACTATAATTTCATCTAATTTTCTCATATTTTGAAAAGTCTCCTTAAGTCATAGATAAGGTTGCTTTCCTCTTTTAGATCTGATATTAAGTTCTTTGAGAGATTTATAGTTATACTCAGATCCAATTACACAATAGTTATGTTACTTCTGTGGTTTTCTGTTGCAAATAAAATTTGTTCCAAATTAATGTTATTTTTTTACTATTTTTTTCTAACTTGCTCACACACTGAAACTCTTTTATCTTTATACAAACTTCAAGCAATGGTAAAAGAAAATAATTTAAAATTTAACTAAAAAAGTTCATATGGTGTCTCATGTAAAAAAGTTAAACTGAGGGAAAGGGATGCATGTTCTGAATTGAGGAACGATGTTTAAAACAATTAGGACAAAAAAAAATCCTATAGAAATAACACACATTTCATGATTTCCAGGGAAGATATATATGAGAAGTGGCTGTTGAGCTGAAAATCGTCTCCTCCATAAACACACATAATCCGCTTCTCCATAGCAAAACCTTAAAAATAACCAAAGATGTGTTCGGCAGAAGCTCAGTCAAAAAAATGAATAGAAAGGCAAATGGCATCAAAGAATGGGGTCTAGAAACTCACCCTCAAACAACTAAGCAGCCTTAGTATCAACCACGAAACAACCAACAATGGAAACCACAGAGTAGGTTTAAGCAGGACGTTAATATCTCAGGCTCCCATATGGTGTCGCAACTCATTCTCAGGCAAATAGAGAAACCAAAAGCCCCTCCTCTGCATGGCCTAAATCACAGCACTGATTTTCTCACAGTTTTGGAAGCTAAAGCTCAAGAAGTGTCCTTGTTACTTTCTGATGAGTCGCTCTCTTTATCTTGCAAATAGAATCACCTTTTTTTGTGTGTCCTGTTTTTTTCTCTGTATCATGGAGACAGGAAGGACTCAGAGCCACCTACACCTTTTGGAAGACGCTACCAGTTGAAAAGTTCTTACTCTATCATCTCATTGAACCCAGTTCCTTCCTTCGGAGCCCTACTCTAAACACATTCTGATGTGAAAGCTTTAAAATGAGTGTTGCTGGGGTGGGAAGGGGTCCAAACATGGCTTCATAGCACATATACCGTTGTTATTCTGTGTTTTGCCCCCATTTTCTTTACTTTTCTTTTCATTTTTATTCATGTATATATATGGGTGTATCTGTGTGGGTGTGCAACAGGTGTCTGATTGTCTACAAAGACCTGAAGGGAGTGTTGGACCTTTCAGTGGTGGAATTATAGGAAGCTAAATTGGTTGCACAGAATCAAAATACAGCAAGTTCTCTTCATTGGTAAGTTATTTGTCTCCCTAGATGTATTCTTTAGATAGAAACAAGCATTTATAAACATATTTGTTGTTTATAAAACTAAAAATTTGATTGGTGGATAGCTACATAAACAGAATAAAAGAGTAGTAATATTAAACAGAGCAAGTTAAATGAATGGGTGTCCTTTCTGAAGGATGCTTCAAGTCGATTATGCCTGATGATTGCCAGCAGCAAAGTTCACTGTTCAAATTGTAATAGTTCTCAAGAGATATCAGGGACCACTTTAAAAGTACATGCACGGCTACTGCTCCTTTGGAGTGTTCATGACATAGTTTAAACTGGCAGGCAATATGCTGTTTTTAGGCTGTAGCTATGTCTTACAGTCCACAGGGTATCTTTTATATTGTATCTCAAAGAATCTTTTATTGTTCCTGGATTATGGCTTTAGAAATGTCTCAGTATGACCTATTTTTGTCTCAGTATGAATTATTTTTGTTTCCTTGCTGAACATTCCTTATTCTAGTAAAGTGTTCAGAAAAAAAGTCTTCAATTCAAGTCTACACTGGTATTGCTATTTACGGTATGAATTATAAACCAACTAACTGTTGGGAACAAAGAAATAATGGGGAGGTAAATCTGTAGATGAGTTTGTATTTGCTGTTGCTCTTAGCAG
The DNA here is from genome assembly GCA_019843815.1 of Montemys delectorum. Lineage (NCBI taxonomy): Eukaryota > Metazoa > Chordata > Mammalia > Rodentia > Muridae > Montemys > Montemys delectorum. The sequence continues at coordinate 11,437 of JADRCD010191918.1, forward strand.
CTTCTTTATCTTATCTCCTTTTCTTTTCTTCAGGTTTGTGTGATATTGTGGTACTCTTTTCAGAGTATGGCAAGTGAGCATGTGACTCCATCATCAAGAGTAAGAACACTTATTCATATTCTTGAGACTCAGCCTGAATTTCCTATTTAGATATGGTCAAATTTGAACTCTCAAGAAGACATGATGAACAAGAATCAGAAAATGACTTCCTAGTGGTGGTGGCAATCTAAAGTGAAGCGTAATCTGTATGAAAGGTGGAGAATGGGGAAACATGTGTGAAGGAAGATAAAAGGGAAATAGAAATAGATGGAAAAGGAAATCCAGCACTATGAGGCTCTCTGGATGTCAGATGGATAAAGGCAACACTGATTGTGAACAAGATGAACAGACACAGTTGTATGGCCAAGTTCTTTTTTGAGTTTGGTTCTTGTTGCAAACAGATGCTTTCAGCAAAATGTACTTCTCTGGTAAGAAAAATGAAGTGACAGCATTAAAAATTAAATGGGAAACTCTCTCCATTGTTTATCAATAGTTGTTTATCAAAATCTTTGACTTTTTAAATTTTGCTCTTAGTATACTTACAGCAACTGTAGTAATTTGCATATATATAGAACAAATAGCTGAAAATTTTAATATAAATTGGCTATTGAGTTCTGAAGTATAAAGTATATTATTCAGATAATATATTTTATTTAGCACAATTTCTGTTACCTAGTAATTGCCTTAAAATTAATTAATATTGATTATGTCACAAATAATATAACAAATGTATACATGAATAATTTTATACTTGGCTTGTACTTTTAATGAATTTTAATATTTTAACATTTAAAAAGAAGTCTGTGATGAATCAATTTCACAGTAATTAATCCTTAATCTGCTAATTGACACTTGATAAGTATGTTAATTGATATAAATAGCATGGTAGTTTAGATGCAAAATGTCAAATTCATGTTCCTTACAATTAAAATTTATTGATACTAAATTAGTTACACGTTAAGTCCCTGTCATGTAGTGTTAATTATATTAGTTTCTTGTCCCAAAATTTGTTTACATTGAATATTTTCAGTGAAGTGTTAAGTAATAAAATAAATTTGCAAGTTATTGATTGAATTTTGAACTATTTGTCTTTCTTGTACAAGAAGAAATGATGTACTATTGTCTATCAGGTAACAAGTCATTTATTTTCTATTCTTCATAATGCTTACATTTTTAATTTCAATGAAAATCAGCATCAATAGTAAAGGGATATATCAGAGAATAGAATTACAAGCTATCTTCTAGAAAATCTAACATGTCTCTTTTTAATAAATGCAGGTATATTAATTCTTAATTGATTTTCTTTATTTTACTTAAAGTATATGTGTATATCTTTGTATTTCAGGTGTTTCCTGTATGTGTGTGCAGATATGCTTGTTCACGTGTATTCAGATTTTTTCTGGGGGGGGGCACTGTTTCTTTAAATCAATAAGATGAATATACTCAAGAAAACACTAGTAAACTAAATTTTAAAATTCATCTAAACTATTTTGTGACTCAATTAGGAGTTTTACAGACATACACTAGAAACTGAAAAGGTAAAATGAATCAAGGTAATAATGACCAATAGCAATCAAATGACAAGAAGACAAAGCATGATTGTCTGAGTAAATACATAAAAAAAAAGTATAGAATGTTGGTTATGAATAATGCTATCTATGGTAAAAGTAGTCAGCCCACTAAGAGTAGAGGGAACTCTCCTGGTACGACAAATAGCATTTATATACAACTTATGCCAGATTAATACCTATAGTAAAACACAGGACGTTTTCTCATAGAACAACAACTGAACTCTGTTAAACCCTGCCAGCAGCTTTTATTAGGAAGTTGTGAAAAACAAAAAGAAATAAAAGGCATACAAAGTACAAAAGGTGGCTGTAATTCTTGTTTGGAGGTAGAACTCATGGATTATTGTTCCTTCTACACTTTCACATCTATTGGTATTACAAATTTTTCATCCCTGTTATGCAACTAATTCTAGGATAGTCTGTTCACCCTTCCTGGTATTCTGACACATGTCTCTCAAGGCCCCCTAGCTAGGTCAACTACATGATTCTCTGAAAGAGGTCACTCTTTTAAAACATGTGCACACAAACAACAAAAATTAATTCAGCAGATTATATGTATGTATGTATGTGTGTGTGTTTATTTGTACATGCATATACATACATATGTACATAATAAGAAAAAGAAGCAAGCTCATTGAGATATTCTGGTGTATGGGAGGGACTTGAGAGAACATAGCAGGGAGAGGTTGGCAGGAAGAAAAGAAGTTAATACTATTATCTTTCAGGTAAAACATTTTGATAATAATAAAATAATTGTTTTTTCAATACTTTCCACTGTGTACTGTGGAACGGAAGTATTATTAACAATTATCTGATCTATAAACTTAACTTGGTCATAAGGTACTACATTTTATTTTTATTTTGGACATGAAATCATAATAGACAGGATACCAAGACAGTAGTAAAACAACTAAGCAATATAACAATTAATAATTAACAATATAACAATAATTAACAATATAACAATTTTTGAGTGTTTTGAGATATTTATCTTCAAATGCTTTGTAGTCTATACTAATATTTTCCTAGTAGATGGCTTTTAAATTATAAAATTAAATTATATTCAGGCAGCACGAATTGATACCTCATCAAAAATTAAGTTAATTTCAAAATTGTGTCATTGTTTGTCTCTGATGTGTCAGGAAAGATAAATAAAAAAAGAAAGAAAAAAAGTGTTTTCATCTCACTGTATCATCTCTTTAAATGTAGTTTTAAGATACATAGCAAGACAATACCAGATTTAAAAATATGTATTTATTTTAAAGTAGCAACTAATAGTTTAGTTTCTTCTACATGTCATAGTTTAAAATACTATTACTTCACTAAATTCCACTATTTTATGTTATTATGATTGTTTTTAATTGATTGTTGTTTGAGATCTTGATAGAAAAAGTAAAGAATCAAAATTTTTGAGAAACAATATATTAACAAAGTTAACTCAAAATGTAGAAAATTGAGAATTACATACTATCTTTAAAATGAACCATTTTCATGATGAAACATATACAATAATTAAACTTAAGTTTAAAAAAATTAGTAATTTTGTCATTGACTACAAAATGAATCTGATTATATAAAGCAGATATATATATACATATATATGTACATATTAATAAAAATTGACTATTGAATCTTAGCTCTTGAGGATGGCAACAGAAATATTTTGACATGGACAAAAATTTGTGTATTTTGTTCTGAATAAATAAATGCAGCCTGACTTCAAGCAGCACTTCAAAGCTCTACCTATAACACTGCAAGGACATGATCAGCTGAAATCAATAGTTTTCCCCTTCTCATGCCTCTAGGTCACTGTCATCATGTCCTGGCTAGCTGTGCCATTCTCAGTCATTTCAGGACTCTTTGATTTGCATCTCTTCTCATTCAAAAATATATCTGATTAAAATTTCCTTATGCTAACTATACTTAGAAGTGCTGAATACATTCAAAACACATTTTAAACTGTATTTTTGTCTGAAGTTAATAGCAATGCAAAAACCATTGACCAACAAGTAAATTAAGAGATGACTAAGTAGGTTCAAAAGAACTTACCCACAAAGGATGTCCTGGAGTGTGTTAATGATACCATAACACAGAATATTGATTTTAAAGATCTGTCAGAATAAAAGATTTAGTTCTCATTAGAAAGATGTTCAAGCTGGGCAGTGGTGGCGCACGCCTTTAATCCCAGCACTTGGGAGGCAGAGGCAGGCAGATTTCTGAGTCCAAGGTCAGCCTGGTCTACAGAGTGAGTTCCAGGGCAGCCAGGGCTCCACAGAGAAACCGTGTATGGGGGAAAAAAAAAGAAATAAAGACATTTAAATAGTATGTATAACAACCAGGATTATAAGAAGATTACTATTTAAGTGAAAAAAAATGCAGGAAAAATCAAATGGCATAAGACAAGTTATTAAATAACTCTTATAACATCAATTTTAAAATTGTTAGGATATAATGAAAGGCTTTTCCCCAAAAAAATTTGTAAATATAAGTCTGAGCACACAGGAGTTGGGCCCCTGCTTTTCTTCATGTAAATAATTCAGGAAGCTCAGAGTCTAAGGAAACAGTTTCCAGAGTCTTGTTTTACCAGTGAATGTCTAGGAGAAATAAACACAGAAGAACACAGCTCACATACCACATGCTTAAAATTCTTTCAAATAAACATTTTCCATACATGAACCTTAAATAAAAAAAGAACATAAAGCACACAATAAAATCAATGAAGAATGACAGAATAAAATCATCAGATACTACAGGAAATAATTATACTACATATACGGCTAAGGGACTGGAGAGATGAGTCAGAGATCAAGAACACTTGCTCTTCTTCCAGATGATCCAACTTCAATATACAGCACTCATATGATTACTCACAACTCTTTGTGGTTGCAATTTCAGGGGATCAAGTTGCCTATTCTGGCTTTCCAGAATACCAGGCATATAAGTGGTGCAGGGAAAAACACCTGTACACATGAAATAATAATAATAAAAAAGAGTTAAGATATCCCTATCTTATATATGAGTCTATACATAAAAAAGAATCAAAAATAAAAATTGACATGGAAGCAAGATATGAGAATATCAAACTGGGAGAACAGGCCTAGGGATGTAGCTCAGTTTGTAAAGCAGCTGTCCTACAAGAGAGGAGATATGGGTTAAATTACAGAACCCTTATAAAGAATATACACAAAGAGCACACAAGGTGGGACTCATAGTTCCAGCTCATGTGGCAGAGGATAGCTTAGTCTGTCATCAATGGGAGGAGAGGCCCTTGGTACTGTGAAGGTTCTATACTCCAGTGTAGGGAAATGTCAGGGCCAGGAAGCAGGAGAGGGAGGGTTGGTGAGCAGGGGGAGGTGGGGAAGAAACAGGGGGGGTTTTTTGGAGGGGAAACCAGGAAAGGAGATATCAATTGAAATGTAAATAAAGAAAATAAGAAAAAAATAGGACATAGAGAAACACACAGAGACACAGACATAGACACAGAAACAGACACACATACAAACATACACACAGAGAAAGAGAGAGAGAGAGAGAGAGGGAGAGAGAGAGAGA
>JADRCD010191918.1:16695-40003 GCA_019843815.1 Montemys delectorum
GAGAGAGAGAGAGAGAGAGAGAGAGAGAGAGAGAGAGAGAGAGAGAGAGAGAGAGAGACAGAGGTGGCATACTCAGAGTTGTATTCTTCAGAGGCAAAACAGCCAGATTCTTACAACTTTCTGACCAGCTTGATCGATCCTCAGTGGTGATCTCAAAGGCAAAGAGAAATCCTGTCTCAAAACAAGACAAAACATAAACCACAAACGAAAAAGTGTTAGAGAGCACCAAAGGAGCAACACTTCTGACCTTCTGATGCAAGTGCATACACATGCATTCAATCCACTCACACAAAAGGAAATGCAAAACCAAGCACTGAGAATGATCTATTGACTCTTTAAAACAATAGTAAAATTAGGAATGGTGATGAATAGGTTATTCAGCAAGTTATGCACTCTAAGTTAATTATTCAAAATGTAATAAAGATGACCAAGTGATGGAGCAAGCAAGGTGAACAGGGAGGCAAGATTAAATGCAATATTGTGTGTCTTGGTGGCCTTCAGAAGGACATTAAGAATACATAATGCAAAAGGAAAAGGAAGATTTCCTGATATCAGTACCACCCAGGAAGTCTTAGAATCAGTAGTAAAAAAAAAAGTTTATAGAAAAATATTACTGTTATTACTGAAGTATAGGGCCAGGACACACTGTCTCACAAGGGTTAATTGTCGAATGTTCAGAAATCATAAGAACTGGCCATAATGAAGTATTTTGTATAATGAATTCAGATGACTAGCACAAGGAAAGCATTTCTTAGCTTACCAGAATACTACTAAGAAAAGTGAGCATCCACGATCATAGGCAGCTGTCAAAGAAGGGGATGGAAAACAGCCAAACTGGACAGAGAATTTGCAAGAAAGATCATTTGTCTGACAGTGAAACAAGAATGCAGCATCAGCATGCAATACTATGAGACAGTGGGTTGTCTTCCACGGCACCATGAAATAGCATCTGATGGACGGTAATCAGATGTTCCAAGACACAATAATGTTCAAGAGTTCAAGGTAGGTTCCAGCAACAAAGTCTCACCAAGTGGCCTAATTGGATACATTTCAAGATGATAAACCATGGTCATAAAGGAACTTCTGGGGTGCAGGTGAGAATAGGAAGGGAGAGCAATCAGAAAACTCTTAACAAAGTATGAAAATATTTACTAAGTGAAGTTAAAACTATCTAAAAAATGTGGAAAATAAATACAAGTGAGACTATTGTACTATGTTATAATACATGGAAAAAGATAGTTGCATCAAATTTTTTATCAAACTATTTTACTGAGAAACTGCATGTTAAGGAAAAATTTTTGATTTATATATACAAGTATATACATACAAATATATGTATGTGTATATATTACTAAAGGCATATATACAGACTAGAGATGAAGAAGGTTAAGATAAAAGCAGAAATTCTTCATGAAATTGACATATATTAAAACTATTAAAAGTGCATATGAAAATTTAAGTATAACAATGTCTTTGAATTGAAAAGAGAATTAATATTTCATTTAAGACATAAACAAAATGCATAAAACTATATTTATGAAGTTATGTTCATACAGTGATTTTATGGAATTATAAATATGTATAAAAATAATAATTATGGCAACTGTTTTGATGACATTAACCTCAAAATGGAAAAGAAGTGTATATTTGTGTATACACTATAAATCATTATTTAAACACATTTAAAGGATAGAAGAAAAACAGGTCACTTAGAATTAATATTCAGAAGTATGAACTTGCTTTCTGTGAATTACCAACAATTAAATATGAAAACTAAGTACATTTTTAAAGATTATTTATATGGTGGCAATGCAGTGAGAGCTTTTGAATCAAAATATTAGTGTTATATACAAAACCCGATGCAAATATACATCTAAAAGCCATAATAAAATAGAGATGAAGAAACAGATTTGATTATATCAAAGATAGGAAGGCAGAAGTAATTAATGCAAGAATAGGACAAGTAAGCTTTGTATTGCATACTAAAAACAGGAAATATAACTTCAAGAGAGCAAAAAATCTGATATCTGGGGCTTCCCTACTATTCTCCCAAAGAAATATTTTGGCAATGGATGATGGACTGTCAATGTTAATAGATGTGCCACTCCTAAGGGAAAATGAATGAGAGGAACGCGAGTGCTCATTAAGGATGCGATGCATAACTGCAGTAATGCCAAAGAGTGTTAGGTTATCGATCAGATGAGTGAATTATGTACAGTAAAAAAATATGTTGCAATGAATCAATTTGCATTAATTTTCTCTTGTTCCTGACTATCATTTCATCTTCATGGTCTAGAACAATATTCATTAATTACCTGACAAGATGTAGAGGTCAGAAAAGCAGCTTGAGAAGATGCTTGGTTTTTGGTTTTTTTTTTTGTTTGTTTGTTTGTTTTGGTTTTGGTTTTGTTTTTTATCTGAAAGCCTCACAGGGCTAAAACTGAGACAAGCAGGGCACTAAAGCTCCCCTCCTTTCCAAGATATTCTCCGAGCTGAGGAGTGTAGTGACATCCATTTATCTTCTTCTTGAGGATTTCATACAGACTGCCTATGTTGCTGATATCATCAAAGCAACAAGAAAAAACATGCCCTCCGACCTCTGACTTTGTTATCCAGGTAGCTCAGACTTCAGGTACAGAAATTATCAGTTGTTCAGGACTTTCATAATTCTACTGGGGTAGATAGGTAGGAGTATAGTCACCACTTCAATGACTATATGTTTAATTGTAACTGTGAAACACTCTCTGCCACTCAGGTGTGATATTAACTGTTGTTGGAGATGAGAAATTGATTTCATTATTGGAGGTGAGTGTTATGTGTTCCATCGTAGAACTGAAATTATTTTGGGCATATAATCAACCTCATGCAATCTATATAACCCATTGGTGTCCCCAAAGAGGGGAAAACAAAGGAAGTTATTTTATGTGGTTATATCTACACAAAAAATTACTGGAAAATGCAGCAATATATTTATCATTTATTTTATAACCCATATTAATTCTTTTTATTTGTAACTTCTTCTGTATTCGTTATCTTTGAATATATGTGTAATTTCCTTTAAAATACATGATACTGGTTTAGAAGCTTGAAGAACTAGAAACCTTCAAAACAGCATTAGAATTCTATATCACCTACATGGAAAATTATGAGAATTAGTGGTTCCTGGAAATACTGACTAAAGACAATAAATTTTGTGAATGCTTTTTGATTTGAAAAGAAAGGAATACAAAAAAAAAGAACTTGGGTTTACATAAACTTACAAAAACTACAGTATCTATGTAATTCAGAAGTCAGGATGGGATCATAACATACTGCATGGGATACTGGATATATTTTCAACAAAAGAAAAAACATAAACATAACTTTTCACAATAAATAAAGCATTCTCTAAGAAAGGAAAAGAAAACACACTATTGGCCAATTTGATTTCATTTCAGGAATGAATTAGGAGTTTCTTGTAGAAGATATTCATATTAAATAATTATGTGTTAATGGTGTTTCATAACACAATAAGGATGTCAGTACTCAGAAAAGATGCCTCTAGATATTAGTTTGTCACAGCAGTTCTCTGATGTAAAATAAAGTAAATATCGATATTTTCTAAAATGAATTGCTTGTGAGATGTTATTTTATATAATTTATGAATGTATAACTATACTTAATGTTTTGTTTTCCTTTACTGATCACAAATATAAACTAAGTAAGCATATGAACTCATATGTGTTTGAAAAATATCAAAAAATAGAAATTATTGGGCTAACTACTAGTTGAAAGCAATTATTAGCACAGGGCCTGGAAGCTAAATAACAAATGGAGATAAACAATATGTTAAACAAATGATTTCATAAGCATAAAATATAAAGTTCTCAGTCAACTGTAGTGATGTTAACCTCATTATCAACTGAGATTTCTGGTCAAAGTATTTTCAGATTTAGAATTTAAAATAAAATGTAATCATTCATACTCCTGTTCTTGATTTGAAATGTACTAACATTATTATGAACCCAAAAAAATAAGTAAATAAAATTTCCAATTTTGTTCCTAAACCTTGATCTTTAGGTCTGAAAGACTCAGTTGCAACAAAATGTCAGGCATAACTGGAAACTGTACCAAACTTGGAAAATTCAATATATTCAAATTTCATACAATGAAAAGTTAAAGATATATATGGATTAGCTTTTTCTAGGAGGTATTTAATAAGATCAGAGAAAATGAGTATAAATAGTATACTTGCAGACTATGTGGCTGTACATTTAAGACATAAAATTATAAAATCACAATATTTACATTATAGAATTTAGAGAATTGGATAGACATGCCATTCTATAACTGACTACAGTGAAATTTTTCACACGTGTGTCTGCTACATTTTCCTTCTCAACACAGGCAGAGTTTCTTCATTCCTTTAACACACGTCCATTATTAGGAAGGTCTTGCTTGACTGATTGAGTGTGGAAAGCCGAGTGTCATCGCATGCTGTCTATCATGGATCACACATTTCTATATCCCAGAGAGCATAACTGAAATCTCAGCAATAAGAAGCAGTCGATGCTGATACTCTAGCTCAGTAGAGATTGAGGCAGAATACACCAGACACTGATATTCTCCTTATGACTATCAAGTATCAGACGACATATGCTCATGAACCTTCAGACCAGGATAGAATCCACCAAAATACCACTGAGTGTTCTAAGCTCTTGCTATGGGAAATAAATCCTTTTCTTGATAAGTTTTCTATTTTCTAACTAACATAACAAATTTTCTTAATTAAAAAAAAACGTGAGTTGCTTTAATACAAAAATTAGTACCTAAATATTTCTAAATGTAAACAAAATTAATGGACCCTCAAATTAATTATCTTAGTCTGTCTAATATGTAACTCAATCTAACCAGCTTAACCAGTCTGAACACAAGTCTGTATAATCCTTTATGCAATTGTATTTTAATAATCAACTTATAGTGTTATAAAACTGTTTCCCTTGATACATATAATTATTTAAATATTTATGGTGGTTAATGCTAAACGCATTAATGTGTCATAATAATTTTACATTAGAACAATTTGAAAAATGCAATCTATGGGACTGGGGTGAATGATGTGAAACTCACAAAGAATCAATAAAAAGTTGAAGATTTTAAAAATTTTCAAAATTTTGGCACAGCCAAAGTAAATATCTGCTACATCAGAGCCTTCCAGCAAGTTCTTCTGTCAGGGACAGAGTGTCCCTGTTGTTCCCCAGTCCCTGAGAATTTGACCTTATCTGAGTAACAGTCTATTCTCCGAGGAACCATGGAGTGTTCTCGGAAAAACCATAAAATGTTTTGTCAACGCTTCTGCTCCGGCCAGGTGTGAAGCCAGGTGTACACCCCTGCCCCACTTCCTCTTAACGCTTCCTTGCTCTGCAAGTATAATTGCCCTGCCCTTCTGAAGTAAAGTTAGGCCTTGACAACCGTTTCTGCTTGGCCTCGTTCCTTTCTCTCGCCCGTTTCTCTTTCAGGCTCGGTCCCCTTCAGACCCTGGTTAATTACTCGCCCCGCGGGCCGGGGCATTCTTCCTCCATGAAGCTTTTATACTTAGATATTGTTCACATTTTTGTGACACAATTTACATTATCAGCTAGATATGTGTTTTTTCATACTTGCATGGAAAAAATCCAAATTTTTTCTGAGTTTTTTGTAGAATACTTTGTAGATTAAAAAAAAAATTCTGAGATTATTGCTCTGATACCCCTGAATATCCTGCTACCACATAAAAGGATTCTTAAGCTCAAAATTTATATTTTCCTGAATTTTAAAGGTCACAAATCTTATAGCCATAGCTTTAATTCTTTTTAAACACAATTTATTTGCTTATTTATTTACACTTCATATTTTATTCCACTCCCTACCTCCTGCTCCACCCTCCTACTAGTCCTTATCGCATACTTTCTCCCCACCCCCTGTCTCCATGTAGACGTCCCCACTCCCCCACCTCACCTTACCTCTAAATTCCCTGGGGCCTCCAGTCTCTTGAGGGTTAGGTGCATCATCTCTGAATGAACACAGACCCATAAGTCCTCTGCTTTATGTGTGTTGGGGGCCTCATATCAGCTGGTGTATGCTGCCTGTTTGGTGGTCCGATGTTTGAGAGATGTCAGGGGTCCAGATTAATTGAGACTGCTGGTCCTCTTGCAGGGTAGCAATTCTCAGTTTCTTTCAGCCATTCCCTAATTCAACAACAGGGGTCAACTGCTTCTGTCCATTGGTTGGGTGCAAATATCTGCCTCTGACTCTTTCAGCGGCATGTTGGGAGTTCCTGAGTGCAGTTATGCTAGATCCATTTTGTGAGGGCTCCATAGCCTCAGTAATGGTGTCAGGCCTTGGGACCGTCCCTCGAGTTGGATCCTACTTTGTGCCTTCCTGTCCCTGGATCTTCTTCTCCTCAGGCTCCACTCCATTTCCATCCCTATAATTCTTTTAGACAGGAACAGTTGTGGGTCAGAGTTGTGGGATGCCCTGCCCCATTTCTCATTTGATGCCCTGTCTTCCTGCTGGAGATGGGCTCTATAAACTCTCTCCCTACTGTCAGGCATTTCATCAAAGGTTCCTCCCTTCAATTTCTGAGAGTCTCTTACCTTCCAGGTCTTTGGTTCATTCTGGAGGTTCCCCACAACCTCATATCTGCTGAGGTTGCATGTTTCTATTCTTTCTACTGGCCCTCAGGGCTTCAGTCCTTTTCTCTAACTGAATACCAGATCAGGTTCCCCTCTTCCCCTCAGCCCCCATCCACTTTCCCTCCCAGGTCCCTCTCTCCCTCCCCACTTGTGATTGCTTTTTTTCTCTCTCCCAATTAACACTGAGGCATCCTCACTTGGTCACTTCAGCTTCTTGATCTTTTTGAGTTCTGTGGATTGTATCTTGGATATTCTGTACTTTTTTGGTGGGGGGGGCAGGTAATATCCACTTATTAGGGAGTGCATACCATGCGTATTCTTTTGGGTCTAAGTTTACCTCACTCAGGATAATATTTTCTAGTTCCATCCATTTGCCTGCAAAACTCAGTATGTCCTCGTTCTTAATAGCTGAGTAGTACTCCATTGTGTAAATGAACCACATTTTCTGTATCCTTTCTTCTGTCCTGGGACATCTATGTTGTTTCCACCTTCTGGCTATCAGAAATAAGGAAGCTATCAATATAATGGAACACGTGCCCCTGTGGTGTGGTGAGGCATCTTTTGGGTATATTAACTAGAGTGGTACAGGTGGGTCTTCAGGTAGGTCTATTTCTAATTTTCTGAGGAACCTCCAGGTTGATTTTCAGAGTGGTTGTACCCATTTGCAATCCTACCAGCAATGGAGGAGTGTTCCTCTTTCACCACATCCTTGCCAACATGTGTAGTTACCTGAGGTCTCAATCTTAGCCATTCTGATTGATGTAAGGTAGTCTCAGGGTCATTTTGATTTGATTTCTCGGATCCCTAAGGACTTTGAACATTTCTTTAGGTGATTCTCAGCCATTCGAGATTCTTAAATTATGAAATCTTGGTTGAGTTCTATACGCCACTTTTTAATTGAGTTGTTTTTTTGGTTGTTGTTGTTGTTGTTGTTGTTGTTTTGTTGTTTTTTTTTTCTGTAATTAGTTTCTTGAGTTCCTTATATGTTTTGGATATTAGCCCTCTATTGGATATGGGGTTAGTAAAAAATTTTTTCCCAATCTGTTGGTTGCTGATTTGTCTTGTTGACTATGTCCTTTACCTTACAGAAACTTGCCAGTTTCATGAGGTCCCATTTATCAATTCTTGATCTTAGAGCTTGAGCCATTGGAGTTCTGTTTAGGAAATTTCCCCCTGTTCCAGTGAGTTCAAGGCTCTTTTCCACTTTATCTTCTATTAGATCAATAGCTTTAAATTCTTTAAAGTTAATGACCAGATTAAGAACACTGGATTTTCTTCCCAAGGACGCCAATTCGATTCAGTTCCCAACACCCACATCAGACAGATCACAGGAAATCTGACACTTTCGATATCCACAGACACACACACTGACATTTACATGTCCACACATATCTGAGATGTACAGAGGGTCAATAAATTGAACAGAGGTGTGTATAGATGGGGAACAGGGAACTGTGAGTAGCAACCAGAAAGTCCCAGATACCAGGAAAGCAAGAGCCTCCCAGGAAACCACAGGGATGACATTAGCTATAATACCCCACAAGTGGGAGGAAGAACCTGTGGAGACCATATCTAGAGGTTAAGTATGGCCCTCCATTTGAGGGATGGGGTCACCCACCTTTCTCCAAAATTTTAATGCAGAATTACTCCTGTCTAAAGGAAATACAGGGGTAAAGTGTGGAGCAGAGACTGAAGGAAAGGCCATCCAGAGACTGTCCCTCCTGGGGATCCATCCCACATGCAGACACCAAAACCCAGACACTATTGCTGATGCCAAGAAGTGCTTGCTGACAGGAACCTGATACAGCTGTCTCCTGAGTGGCTTTGCCAGATCCTGACCAATACAGATGCCAAGGCTCAAAGTCAACCATTGGTCTGAGCACAGGGATCTCAATGGTGGAGTTAGGGGAGCTGAAAGGGTCTTGTCTGGCATCAATGTGGGGAGAAGCCCTTGGTCCTGTGAAAGCTTAATATCCCAGTGTAGAGGAATGCTAGGGCAGTGAGGCCAGTGGAAAGTGGGTAGAGGAGCACCTTCATAGAAGCGGGGTAAAGGGGAATCAGATAAGTTTCCAGAGGGGAAATTGGGAAAGGGGATAACTCTAAAATGTAAATAAATAAAATATCCAATAAAAAAAGAAATTGCATCAAATAAAATGAAGAAAGTTGAAAATAAATAAAATACTTGAAAGTTAAAAGGAAGAAAAATGCCTTCTAAAATGTCAATGAATATACATATCTGTAATATAATTTTTATTTCCAATGATTATATTTATTTCTTAATGGTATTCTTTATTTTTTTAGTTTTCATGAAACTTGAGATAGAATAAAAATATTCTACTCTTTCACCTTATATTACAAATGATGATGTGCTTATAGGGAAAAGTAACATTTGATCTTTATTGCTTGATACAGATATAAAATCTGGATAGTGAATTATGATAGTTCAAACTGCTTATTATTAGTATATAGTCTAACATTTTATAGGTTCAGAATAAACAAATTATACCAAGCTTAAATTGGAAACACTGAACTGAGGCACAGCAAACATTTACAGAAGGGTGAATTCAACAGGAAGAGCTTGATCCCCACACTGAGCTGTGGCTCCCACTCAGCATCTTGAGTCACATTTTTTTTCTCTTATGAAGAGAAATCAATGTGTTTCAAAATAATATGAAATATACTAGTTGTGAGAATCTCTATTTTAAAATAGTGTCAAAATATATTGCCAGAGAAAATAATTGTAAACTAGAAATGCAGAATTACTTTCTCCAATTTTGTCGAATATATTTAGAGTGTAAGTATATAATAATAAAGAATATACACCAGAAGTAGTACATTATAATGTTCAATGTTTTAGTTCATGAATGAAGGTGATATTTACAGGTATAAATCTTTTGCTATAGAGATTTTTCATAGTGAGATCGAGTACCACATGAGTCACCCTCTAGTCAGTCAAAATTCTAAGGTTTAGAAACTATAAATAATATTTCTTGCATAAATAAAAATGTTTATGAAGTATAGACAACATTTTAGAGGACACTACACCTCAAATTACATGTAACATAGAAAACATGTAAGTGAGACCTGAGGAATTATGGATGCATTAAATAAAATCAGAAGATTATCAACTGGTTTATGAACAAGAACAGTCATTTAGTCTTATTTCCATAAAAAGACTTATAAGTTTTAAATAAAATACAGTAGAGAGAAGAGATTATTGGGAATCAGAATGTGATGCTTTTTGAATGGTTATTTGGTGACTAATTTCTATTCAGATGATATAGCATCAGATAATCAAGAAAATGCCTGAGCTGATGTGGGTAACATGAATTTGTAGATGTAAAATTCTTAACTTGCACCCTGCACTTAAATAACATATTCAACATCAAAGAAGATACTCTGTGTCTTTCCTTGCTCCCTTTCTTCCTTTATTTTTATCATTTTCATTATTTAAAGAAAAATTTAAATTAACTATATAGTTATTATATTCTTTCCTTCCCTCAGGTCCTTCTGCATCCTCTTCCGTCACTACTCACCCACCTTTAAGTACTTCGTCAAAAAAGTCAGTGAAAATCTAATGCCACAAGCCCCCCAAATCATGAAAACAATGTAAACATCACCCAAAGAAAACTTGTAATTGAGTCAAAGGACAAAAACAAACTATGGGGTCCTGAACATGAGACCTGTCCTGGATAGGCTGATATATCCAGTGTCACTGTTTGGAGAAAATTCATTTTCTCTCTCCCACCATGATTGGCCAGGTTCTTACACATTCATTTAAAAATATCTAAGAAAATAAAACATAATGAGATAAAACAAAACCTATCAAACCAAAGTTGGACAATCAAGCCATCAGAAGGAGAGAGGTCCAAGAGAAGAGACAAAAATCAAAGACTCACTACTTCACATACTTAGGAAGCCCATAAAAAGATTAAACAGGAAAGGTTTAATATATATACACAGAGGACCTGATCCAGACCCATACAGGCCCTGTACTTGCTGTGTAAGTCTCTGTGAGTGTGTACAAGCTTTACTCATGTAGATTTAGATGGTTCTGTTTCTTGGTGTGCTCTATCCACTCTGGATCTTACTCTTTCTGCCTCCTCTTCCATGGAGTTCCTTGAATCCTTAGGGAAGGGATTTGATAAAGATATCTCATTTAGTGTAGAGTCCGACCAGCGGATCTACTCGGGTCCCTGGGTCACTTCGGGCTGGAGGCTGCACTAGACCTGTGGAAATAAACGGGCACAAAAGGACACAGAGGGACGCCAAGTAGGTGTCTCAAAGCAACATTTACTTCAGGGTGAAATGGGTATTTATCTCCGGGGCACCAAAGTGAAACCAAAACACTTGAACACAATATATGCATAATGTAAATACAACTCTAGAGGATTGGATACCAAGTTCTCAGTGGAATCAACTCTCAGGCAGGAACATTGTTTACAGTAAGCAAGTGTCTTCAAACAGAAGGCTTTGTAGAATCTAATAGCAAATCCGCTTCTGCAGGTTTAGGAGGAGCTGCAATGTTGCAGGTATTGTTTCAAAACCACAGGTGGCGGCTACAGTCCCAGGCTGTTCAGTTGCTTTCACTTTGAGAATTCAGGCAGAGGAAATTCTGTTAATTCACTCGCAGCATTCAGGCTGGGGGGAGGGGGGAGGCAACAGTTTAGTGCTGAGTATTACAAGGTCTCACACTCTCTGAATAATATCTCTCTATATTTGTCCCCATTTGTTTCAGGGGATGTATCTCTTATCATAGTTAGACAAGCTCTGATCTATAAGTATAGTAGAATATCATTAGGGATCATATTTTCACGACTTGATTTTTTTTTTGTTTATTTGTTTGCTCATTTTATTTGTATTATATGGTTTTGTCCTAGGCCTCTCTGGGCTATCTAGTCCTAGGTTGTGTGTGGGATATAGCCTCCTTTCTAAATTCTGCTTTAACTAACATGTTTACTCTTTAACAATTCGGGAAGCCATACAACACAATAAAAATCTTGGTAGAGTTTTATTCCTTCTAATGTCTCAGAAAAAAATATATTTTTCTAATATTTTCTATGTTTTAAAGGTTTCATTAACCCCCTCCCTGCCTAGGGCATCCTCTCAGCTACCAATTATATCACTGAGTTGTACATCAGATTATCTTCTATCTCATTTATAAAACACCTGCCTCACTCTTTCATATACCAGGACTCATTATTACAGAGGTCTACTTGCATTCTCCTTAGATAATTACAGGGTAGTCTCTTTTCTCTCTCTCTCTCCCCCTTCCCTGCCCCATCTCTCTGTGTTAGCAGTAAATATTATAGAAGAAGAGATCGTGTATTTGAAAGGGAGAACAACTCATTCTATGGGTATTTTGTTCCTTTTAAGAAGGAATGAAATGTCCACCTTTTGGTCTTCCTTCTTCTTGAGTTTCTTGTGGTTTGTGGGTTGTTCTTCCTGTATTCCAAACAGGAATACTAATAACCACTCATCAGAGAGTGCATACCATGTGTGTTCTTTTGTGATTGGGTTACCTCACTCAGGATGATATTCTCTAGATTCATCCATTTCCCTAAGAATTTCATAAATTCATTGTTTTTAATAGCTGAGTAGTACTCCATTGTGTAGATATACCACATTTTCTGTATCCATTCCTCTGTTGAGGGACATCTGAGTTGTTTCCAGTTTCTGGCTATTATAAATAAGGCTGCTATGATCATAGTGGAGCATGTGTCCTTATTACATGTTGGAGCATCTTTTGGTTATATGCCCAGGAGTGGTATAGCTGGGTCCCCTGGTAAAACTATGGGGTGGCAGGCATAGGGAGAGGGGAGGCAAGAGGAGCTTGTTCTTGTTGTTTTTGTTTGTTTGCTTGTTTGTTTTTTGGAGGGGAAACTGGGAAAGGAGAAATTTACATGTAAATAAAGAAAATATCTAATTAAAATTAAAAAAGGGAGAACAGAGAGGTGGAGGGATGTGATGTCATTCTAGATCAATAGAAGTTTGTAGATGACCAATGGAATCTTCTAAACAAATCCTAATAGCATTCCTCTATAGCAAGAGATAAAATACCTCATATCAAAGCTGGCTCTACCCTAATCTTTAGAATCTATGAGTGTGACAGGAGGGAGTCCACAGATAAAGCTCTGATTATTTTTTAGAATGTCTAATGTTTTGGTTTAGGCTTGATTCAATCTTTCATTCTCATAGTTGTCTTATCCAGAAGCAGAAAATCATAAAACAGCACAAACTTTCTACATGACATCCCATCCCTTTGGTGATATAAATGGCCATACAGCAGAGAGAAGGAAATAAGGGAGGGCGTCGAAGTGTTGTCTTAAAATCAAAGGAATAAATAATTATATTGAAGAACATTTGTCAGGATTGCTCTAATGCTGAAATAATGTGCTGGGGAACTCAGAATTGTAGAAAGAAATGATTTTATAGAAACAACCCAGATGTCCCTCAATAGAGGAATGGATACAGAAATTGTGGTACATTTACACAATGGAGTGCTACTCAGCTATTAAAAACAATGAATTTATGAAATTCTTAGAGAAATGGATGAATCTGGAGACTATCATCCTGAGTGAGGTAAACCAATCACAAAAGAACATACATGGTATGCACTCTCTGATAAGTGGATATCAACCCAGAAGTTCAAAAATACCCAAAATATAATCCACAAATGACAAGAAACTCAAGAAGAAGGAAGACCAAAGTGTGGATACTTTGATCCTTCTTTGAAAGGGGAACAAAATACCCATGGAAGGAGTTGCAGAGACAAAGTATGGAGCAGAGACAAAAGGAAGGACAATCCAGAGACTGTACTGCCTGGGAATCCTTCCCATATTCAATTATCATATCCAGACACTATTTTGAATGCCAGTAAGTGCTTCCTGACAGGAGCCTGATATAGCTGCCTCCTGAGAGGCTCTACCAGTGCCTGACTAACACAAAAGTAGAGGCTCACAGCCATACATTGGACTTAGCACAGGGTTCCCGCTGAAGGAGCTAGAGAAAGGACCCAAGGAGCTGAAGGGTTTGCAGCCCCTTAGTACTAACAACAATATGACCTAACTAGTACCCTCAGAGCTCCCAGGGACTAAACCACCAACCAAAGAGTACACATGGTGGGATTCATGGCTCCAGCTGCATATATAGCCGAAGATGGCCTAGTCTGTCATCAATGGGAGGAGAGGCCTTTGGTCCTGTGAAGTTTCTATGCCCCAGTGTAGGGGAATGTCAGGGCCAGGAAGCAGGAGCATGGATTTGTAAGCATGGGGAGGGAGGAGGGAACAGGGTATTTTTTTTTTTTTGGAGGGGGAACCGGGAAACGAAATATCATTTGAAATGTAAATAAAGAAAATATCTAATAAAAAAATGATGTCTGCTGCTAAATTATTTATGTTGGTTTTAACTCCTTTTCAAAACTACAGAATCCTAGAGTCTGAAGTTTTGAAATCCTAGAGTCACTAATGTAGCAGCTCCTGAGAGTTCAGTTTTACTTCTGCTTACTCTTAGGGAACAGGGGCTACACTGCAGTTCTTTTGATTCAGTTAACTAATTTTTATGCTAATTGTGCATTATATAAAACTCAGTTAATATAAAAAGGTACAATTTGTTCAAGGAACATTGACCATTGCTTTTGAATCTGTGTACCATAAAAAATAAAAATACTGCTTTGAAATCAGTAGTTAAAATGTAACTGAGAATGGTACTATCTACTTTTTAATGTAAAATTGATATAAACAAAAATGACTCTATATTGTAACATGAATATAGATATAACTGTGATTTCATGTGGATATGTAATTCAATCCATTATGAAATACACCATAAATGATATCAGAAGTCTAATCTTTCCCGATGGTCTGACAGAATTATACTTTATTCTAACCATAAAGTAGAATTATACTAAGTTAAAATTTAATAATACAATTGTAGACAATATAGAAATTATGCATAATATTGTATGCACTCCATTCATCAGGAAATAAATCTACATATAAACTGTGATTTATTGTGGAAAATACCATTTTACATCTGTAATATGATATATGGCTTAATTCTGAATTCAATATACTTAGAAGCATAACAGTACCTATGAATTGAAATTAAACTGAGTAATAAAGTGCATGATTAAAACTGATATTATTTTATATAGTTTTATATTGAGTGCATTCATTGCTATATAGTTGCAAATCTGGTAAATTACATAAATCATTTTCAAAATATATTTTACAAGCTTTATCTTTTTTATAAGAGTGAAATAATTTAGTGAGCAATACATTTAACTATAAGAATTCTTCATATATCATAAGAGCTTCTCTTATTTCAATATCATGTAAGTTCTCTGTGCACAGCCCTGAGACAGGGAAAGAGTTTGATTTTTTTTTTTTTATTTAACTATTTCCTCTTGAATCATGTTTATATGTTTAAATGCTGAAAGGTTCTTTTACAAATTGATAGCTGATAGGCTGAATCACTTTTTCCAAGAGACTTTATATACAATACTGTTATAATAGTATTGATAAAATATATTACATAGTTGTAATACAAGAGTAATGTGCACTTTGATCAAAATAGAAATAGAAATCATTGCTGTCTACTAACTATTTAAAATATACTTCCAATTAAATAAGTGCCAAAACAAATTCTCAAATATTCTATACATTATGAAAAACAAAAATCTACCTTTTTAAAAAATATATATTTCATTATTTTTATATGTGTTTTGATGACTCTTAATGTATCATTTACAGTTTTGTGCCAGAGTATTAAGTTCCTAATATGGTAAGATTTCCTTGGTAACTAAAGTTAATAGTTTGCTTGTTGAGAAATAAGCCATAATGTGTTAATAATACCCTGGAAGTGAAGAAGTATAAGCAATATTGACTCATGAATTATGAAAATATAAAATAAGACAATTAAGGAAGAAAATCATATAATATTAAATGTTTTTCCAATTCCAAACTAGTGTATTTTAAAGTACAAACCACAGTAATTTTGTTTAAATAAATACAGTGGAACATTTTGGCAAGCATGACACATAAAATTTATATATTGAAAAAATATATAATCTAGACTTAGTTTCAAAGACGTTTAAGTAAGTGCATGACTCAGTTTCTCACTTTTGTAGCACTCACATTAAGCCTGTCTGCTCTCATGTCCTACAAACTCATGGTCTAAGCCGTGGCAGACTCTTTCATTGCTGTTTGGGAGAGCCTTTTGTAAGTCAAGCAGTTCAGAGACAGAATACCCCTTATGATAAAGGCTCATTTTCCCAGGCATAGTAAGATTCCCCAGCGTAAGTAAGTTCATGCCTGATTTTACCTTTCCTTGTACAAAAGGATAAATATAAGTAGCATCTTCTACTACCTTTATGTCAAACAGAGAATTGTGTATGAATTACATACCAGTGTACTGAAGTTCGGCCTAAGAAATTTAGGTTGAAAATAGTTTTTTTTTTCTTACCCAGTCCATCCTGACCACAGTTTCCACTCCCTCACTCCTCCCAGCTCTCCACTACACCTCCCTTACCCATATGCTAACTCTCTAGAATCACTCCAACAAGAGACATACAAACATTATAAAACAAGATACAGCAAGGAAAGGGGAAAAGCCCTCATATTGAGGCAGGACAAGGCAGTCCACTCAAGAGTAAAAGGATCCTAAGAGCAGGCAAAAGAGTCAAAGATTAGGCTGCTTCAACTGTTAGAAGTTCCACCAAGGCAAGACAAGACAAGACAAGACAAGACAAGACAAGACAAGACAAGACAAGAACAGCTAAAAGCCATAACATATAGGCAGAGGACCGGTACAGGCCCTGTTCTAGCTGCCTCTATGATCTTATATGAGCCCTGCTTAGTTGACTCATTGGGCCATGTTCTCCTGGTGTCCTCCATGTCTTCTGGCTCCAACAAACTTTCCATTCCCCCTTCCACTGGATTTCTTGAGAGCTGAACGGAGGGATTTGATGATGATCTCTAAAATAAACTCTGCATAATTTCTGGCTGTGGGTCTTTGCATCTGCTCCTATGTGCTGCTGAAGGGGGGGGGGCATCTCTGATTATGATGACTGGACAAGCCACCTACCATTGTGTATAACAAAATACCACTAGAAAGTATTTCACTGTTTTTTTTTTTTTTTTGCCAGTTCATGATCGAGTCTGCCTTAGGTCTCTGGGCTATAAAATTGCCACTTCCTGATTATACAGGCAGTATAGAGCTTTGGCTCCCTCTCATGGCATAGGCCTCAAGTTAAACCAGAAGTTTGTTGGCCACTCCTAGAAGTTCTGCACCGTCATTGCTCCAACATCTTGCAGGCAGGATAGATCGTATGTTGAAGATTTTGTGGCTGAATTGTCCAGTTTTATTTTTCAGTAGACTGTAGAGTACCTTTCTGCACAAAAGAGACTAGAACATAGGGGTGAAGGCATAATGAAGGTACCAGCTCTACCTCTCTATGCTCAATGAGATGTATGGATTTTGACCCCAGCAATAGGCCACTGCTTTTGCATTTCCAAAAAGCAATCCTCTGTCCTAGCATCAACCTGGATTTTCTGGGGATCTCCATGGGGTCCCTTTCCCACATGACAACTTTATGGAGTACAACTGAATCCACCACTGGAACTCTTGCCTGGCTACAAAATATGGACAGTTTAGAATCCATATGCTCCATACTAGGAGTCTTCACTAGGGTAACTCTAAGAAATTACAGGATGTTTCCACTGTACTGGGTTTTCACCATCCCCAAATTTTCCCCAAGTTCCAGTCTCTCCAAATACTATCTCCCTCCATTCCAGGTACAATTATACTTGAACGTTCCTGTTCACATCCCATTCTGCCCCCAGTCCACCCACAAAATTTATTCTACTGTCTCATTACAGGAAAATACTTGTATACCCCCTAGAATGCTCCAATTTACCTAACCTCTCTGGGCCTGTTGATTGTAGCTTGATGATCTTTTACTTAAGAGCTAATATTCTCTCATAAGTGAGCACATTTGCATTTGTTTTTATGGGTTTGGGTTACCTCACTCAGGATAATTGTTTCTAGTGTCCTCTATTTGCCTGAAAATTCCATAATATATTTTTTTAACAGCTGGTTAGTACTCCACTGGATAACTGTACCACATTTTTCTTATCCATTTATTAGATGAGAGGTATCTAGGTTGTTTTCAATTTCTAAATATTATGAAAAAAGTAACAGAGAACATAGTTGAACGACTGTCCTTGTTGTATGATGGAATGTCCTCTGGAAATATACTCAAGAGTGGTATGGCTGTACCGTGAGGTAGACTGATTTCCAATTTTCTGAAGAACTGCTGTAATTATTTTGATTATCATAGTACTATTCAATTTTACATTCTTACCAGCAATGGAGGAATATTCTTATTCCACATTCTCACCATGATGAACTTTCACTGTGGTTTTGATCTTGGCCATTCTGACAAGTATAAAATGAATTATGCTTTGGAGAATAAAGAGGTCTAAGTACATGCCTCATTTCCCTATAGTTTTACTATCTAAAGGGAGTATGTGATGGCCTGTATTCTGGTTTTCCTTCATTTGCTCTTGTTCTAAATTATTTCATTCTAAGTGTAATTTCAGACAATTTCTTGGCTTACCACTGTTCTGAAAAAGCATTTATATGTGACATATAGTCACTTACAATTTAGGTATGAGTGTCAGCCGAGTCACAAAAACCCACTGAATTCCTACAAGGGCCATCTAGTCCATCCTCTGGCCACTGCCTACACAGAAAACTTTCCTACCTCAAAAGTAAATACTTGATAAGTTTTGTTCATTTTAAAATCACACTCAGTATAAACATAGAATACTCTAAATCATATTTTTAAGCAGAGGATTGGCTATAGCTTGAGTGATAAAATGGCAACATAAAATTATTGTCTAATTTTATTTATCACCACAGTTGACTACTCATCTTTGTTTTAGTAATTGTTTGAAATTCCATGTGAAGAAAAAGTTAAACAAAAGTTCCCTAGCCTGTAGTTAACATTTAAAGTATAGCTAATTGAACAATCAGAGCAATAGCTAAGATTACAACACATAACCTGATTTTATATCATCATATATAACTGATTTGCTAATGAAAGACATCCTTTAATTATGACATTGTTTATCCTCATGGAATAAACTTGCAGTTAACAGATTCTGTCTAAGACACCTGGGACACATGGCTTGACCGTTCAAATTATTTTTCCCATTTCTATTGGTCTTCTTCTCTTATGTCTCATTTTTCAAAGCCTGGCGTACTAAAGCAGCCTTTGTGCTGAGCTGAGATTCAAACTCTCCCTGCTCAAGAAGGGTCCATCATCTTTCCAAAGAGTTGTAAGCAGCCTGTTATATGAAAGAACATTATGGACTTCTTGATGAAAAACCTTTTAACTGGTAACCATGCTGAGCCCAAATGAGACAATTATGGACTTAAATAGCTCTTAGAAGCAATGAGAGAATTATATGTTGAATACAGAAACAAAATTAGTTCCCAAGTAGTGGAAATGCATAAAGTTTATTTAGTTTTATTACAGGGTATATTGTTTTGATTTTAAATTCACAAACAGCTAGATTGTGAAAGCTTAATACTTTATCAGAATTTAGAGTTAATATAGTTAAATATATAGGAAGAGAGGAAGGAAAATAATGTGATCAAAATTTATTTTAAAGAAAGTTAAATGAACTAAAAAATATCATCCTGAGTGAGGTAGCCCAGACCCAAAAGGACATGTATGCTATGCATTCACTGATAATTGGATATTAAACCAAAAATATAGAATACCTAGGGTACAACCACAGTCTATAAGAAGTTTAACAAAAAGGAAGTCACAAGTGAGGATGGTTCAATTCCACTTAGAAGGAGGAACAAAATAATTAAGGGATACAGAGGGAGGGAGAGTGGGATTAGGGTAGGAGAAGGGAAAGAGAAGAAAAAGGGGACAGGATCAAGTGTGAGGGGGAGACAGGAGAGAAGTCCAGAGGGTCAAGAGAATGAATGGAAATATGCATCTAAGTGGCATGATGGGGAGAGGAAACCTCTAGAAAGTCCTGGAGACCTGGGATGTGAAAGGTTCCCAGGACATAGTGGGGGTGATCTTACCTGAAATACCCAACAGTGGGAAGATGGAACCTGAAGAGACCACCTCCAGTAGATGGACCAGGAAATCAGTAGAGGGATGGAGTCACCAACCTACCTTCAAAAGTTTCGACCTAGAATTGTTCCTGTCTAAAAGAAATACAAGGACAGAAAATGGAACAGAGACCATCCAGTGACCTTCACAACTTGGGATCCATCCTAAACCCTGACACTATTACGGATGCTGTACTTTGTTTGCAGACAGGAGCTCCTCTGAGAGGCTCTATCAGCAGCTGACTGAGACGGATGCAGATACTTAGGGCCACTATTGGACAGAGGTCAGGAACCTTTGTGGAAGTTTTAGGGGAAGAGTTGAAGAAGCTAAATGGGATGGCAGCCACATAGGAAAACTAACAGTATCAACTAACTCAGACCACTCAGAGCTCCCAAAGATTAAGCCACCAATCTAAGAGCATATATAGGCTGGTCTGTGGCCTGAGGCATATATATAGCAGAGGACTG
Organism: Montemys delectorum; assembly: GCA_019843815.1. NCBI lineage: Eukaryota > Metazoa > Chordata > Mammalia > Rodentia > Muridae > Montemys > Montemys delectorum. The sequence continues at coordinate 36,957 of JADRCD010191918.1, forward strand.
TCTTGTCTGCCCTCAGTGGGTAAGGGTGAGCCTAACCCTGTGTAGACTTGATGGCCTAGGGAAAGGATACGTGGAGGAGGAGGTGACCTGAGATAGGAGAGATAGAAGAGAGGGTTGGGGGAGTACCCTGTCAGAGGTAAAAGTGAAAGGGCATGGGGAAAATAACTATTGGGCACGGACCAGGAAGGGGGGCAACATTTAGAATAAATAACTAAAACAAAAAAAAGAAAATTGAAAAAAAAAAGAAAATTAAATGAAAAAAATACTATTTTTAAAAGGCCCCAAAATGTATGTATTATTGATTAAGTATATGTTAATTTGGAATTTTGATGTTTTTCTAAAATGTTAATTATTGTACCTCAAATGCTGTAGGCATAAATATTATCCTTTAGCTAACTTATTGGTTTGGTGAGAAATGTTAAAGTATTTCATATCAGAAAAGAACTGCAAAGATTTTATCTCTAAATGAGAGACCAAGGATTTTTTTGTTTATCATGCATTTTCCAATGTTTTTTTTTTTTTTTTTTCAAATTTTACTGTTGCATTCAGTGTTTGGATTTGTTTTTCTAGAACATGGTCTTGATATATTTAAGGACATCTCATATAGCATGTTAATTGTGCTCAAATTTTTGGTGCATGCCTTTAAACATACAGATAAGCTTTCTTCAAGTTCTCTGTGTAAGTTACTAAGTCTGTGTGCCTTTGAATGTTGGGGATTCAGGGAAATACTGTCACCTATAACCTGTTGGGCAGTCAGAGAATAAAACATAAATTATGATTAAAACACAGTATATTTCATGGTTGCCGACTATCCCAATGAAGTTGACCCATTAGGCTTTTGTTTTTATTCCTGTTCAGGTAAAACCGATATTGTACTAAATTAATATGGTATTTCTTTTTCTAAACTTCCTCCTCTTTTAATTAACTATTTTATCAAAGAAAAAAACATTTTTAGGTATACTTTTCTTTTTTTCCTTTTTTTTTCAAGTCTGAAAATGTTAGTCCTTTGTGATGTTAGTTGTGTGAAGTTAAGCCACTCATAGGAGAACGTACATGACGTGAGAGGAAATTTGGGAATACCGAATGATACTCAAGATGCTTAGCTGTTTCTCAGCAAAAGCGATTCTGTTTTGTGCTGAGAGGAAAGGAAGCCGAGACCATGTACCTTGCTCTGAGGATTTGATGACACAGTTGTAGTTTGAAAGGGTAATTTACAAGGGTAAGAGGAGTCACTTCTCATTTGGTAAGAAACTAGCGGTCAGGCATGTTTCAGGCCTTAGAGCATATGTGTGTAACCAACTGGAAAGATAGCTTATTTCCTTCTTTTTAGTTATCCTTACTTACTTTGTGACATAGAGAGCTTATAAATAGGCAGTAGGGACCTTGTCCTGGACTAAAGAAGAAGATTCCATGCATATTTGAAGCTCATGGTATCTTGAATGTCAGATATCACTGTACATTTCTGATTAGTTTATCCTGAGATTGATGACATAACCTAGTAGCCGTATAACTTGTTGCTTCAGACATGACTCAGAGTGCGGCAAACAAAATTATCAACCCAGATTTTGATAGGAAGCAATATTTTACTCACCTATCTAAAATCAAAGGATCATAGAAGCCTCTTTCTTGTGCATTTAGATACGACATTGAAAGTTAGGAAATGTCATAAATACTGTTCTGTATTCCATGTACATTTAGTTAATCTTAAATGGAAATAATTATTACATCAATATGATTTTAGCCATAGATTATAATGGGATTTGCTCTAATTTTTATTCCAGGAATGATGGTAGTCGGTGCCTCAACAGGCTGATCACATCTATTAAAGTTAATAAAGGATCTAATACATTTTCCCATCAGGATTTTAGTGTGAATAACAGTGCAGTGATGCTGTTCATGAATCATCATTTTTCGACTCAAATTTTTTAATAGTTGAAGAAAATAGAGCCATGGAGTCCCAATTTGCCAAAGGAGTCTTGCATAAGTTAGTCAGATAAAGAGAGACATCAATTTTTTTTTCAGGAGAGTGACTTCTGAATGTCCCTGCAGAGTATCCACAGCATTACATTTCCTCCACTCCCGACCATTGAGAAAGGACTAAGAAGGGAGGGAGACCTAGGTTTCCTTCAGCACTTCAGAAGCCTCCTATCTCAAGTTCCAGCAATGTCTGTAGATCCCAGCAGTTCCTAAGAACTAATGCACACACATGCACACACACACACACACACACACACACACACACACACACACACATGCACACACGCACGCACGCATGCACGCACTCACACGCACACACACATTCTCAGCAGGTAGGCACCTTAAGAATCTGAGATACCTTGCATGGGATAAAGCATGGATGCTTGATGTTGGGATGGGCACTGACGTATTGATACAGTGAATGTCTGCCGTAGGGGTTATATGGATCACTAATTCATTGACTCAGTACTTGTGAGTTGTTCTAATTTTGACAACCTCTTCCTTATTTAGTATAGTGGGATTTTCAAGAAGTATTTCTGATCACAGCACAAATAAGAGGCAGCTCTGAAAAATAATCAAAATAATAAAACAAAATAAAATCCAACAGGACAAGCTTTTAGAATTCTCACTAATAACAGATTTCCTCAGAGTCTTTGAATTCCTGTTTCAGTCACAGCATTTTGCATATTCCTATTTGAAGAACCTTTCTTTCCACAGTTGCATTTGCTAGGCCTTATTTTAAAAATAGGCGGAATTTAGAAATGAAGAAAAAAATTAAATAATTAAACCTACACATCACAGTGTTCATTTTATAAAAGGATGCCCTTTTATTACTGTCAATGCCCTGAAAGATAATGAGGCCTCATGGAAGACATATTGTTTCAGGATAAAAAATGAACTAGGTCATAAGAGGAAGAAAGAACTCATTGTTAGAATTCGTGTGACCATGGACTCAAAGTGTTACCTGCCTTTTGTGTTTTTGCATAATTTTTCTCCCTTCCCTTCCCTTTCCTTTCCTTTCCTTTCCTTTCCTTTCCTTTCCTTTCCTTTCCTTTCCTTTCCTTTCCTTT
>JADRCD010191918.1:40013-74386 GCA_019843815.1 Montemys delectorum
TTCCTTTCCTTTCCTTTCCTTTCCTTTCCTTTCCTTTCCTTTCCTTTTCTTTCTTTTCCTTTCCTTTTCTTCTCCTCTCATTTTTGCTCCTCTCTGCCTCAACATTTATCTGTGTTCTCTCTGATTATCTTTCTCTCTCCATCCCTGTCTTGCTCTCTCCTTCCCTCCATGGGTTTTCACTTACTGTTTATAGTCTTGGAAATAATATGCCTCATTAATAGTCATTTTCTCATAGGTAGTCAGGTATTCAGGTGAGAAGATCATATTATGGCCTTATTATAATTCCTCAGGTATTTTCAATTTTAAGGCATCATCACACACTTTAAAAGTTTAATTTTATGGATTTTTTTTAAGTGAAAAGTTTGAGCTAGACTAAAGATAGGATAAAATTCCTAGAATTGAATAGGAATATTATTTTTTACTTCCAGAGGTGTTCACATTTTTTTTTTTTTTTTTTTTTTGTGGATGACATTGATACACTTGTCTCAGCTGAAAACATTTCACCGTAGTTATGACAACAGTATTTCACCTCCTCATTTAGATCCTACTGACACATCTTTCAGTACCTTTTGGTATCTCATATACTCCCAAAAGAGTTGATAAAAAACTATCTTAAGATTGTTTGTAGATCCTCTGACTGAATAACCGCTGCTGGCATGTGAAGCCCATTGGTTATTGGGACAGGTAGACTTCACACTGAAAATTTATAATAAAGAGTTCCTCACAGTTTTTTCCATAGAATTTACAATCAGACTAGAAAAAGTAATAATTCTTCCCAAATATTGATTAATATTTAAACTACATGTAGTTACCAACTACTGAAATCGATATTATTCTCATAGTAGTGTCGCAAATTACTTTTAAGTATGCAGAACTATACAATTAAACATCAGGACCATAAAGAGAAACTGAATTGTTAGAATATTTTTAAAATAATTATTATTAGATACTGACATAGGAAAAATTTAAATTGATTTTAAAAACCATTTTTAAAATAACAAAGTAATATCTTGTTTTAAAATTAAAGGATTTTTGGGTTTACTCTAAGGAATATATAAATAGTCATAAACCACAAAGTCACTAACTTCAGTTTCTATCACTTGACAATTAGTAAGATTCAAGGCAGTATAGAGAGAAATGTAGTCAGAGAAATTTTAATTTCACAATATACCTAAAAGTAAAATAGTTTCACAATATCATTCATTATCATTCATTATTCAAAGTGGAGATTCGTTTGGGAGGTTGCTTTATATATTACAGATAGTTAAGAAGAATGAGCAATGAGAAAATAAAACAAATTATATAAATGTTCTGTATTAGTCAGGGTTTGCTAGAGTAGCAAAACTTGTAGAATGTAGAGTAGCATATATATATATATATATATATATATATATATATATATGTAGGTCAAAGGGTTTGTGGCTGGATTAGTATTCATGTTTCTATTTTTGGTACTGTGCAGAAATCTTCCCAAACCAAAAATCCCATCTATATTCAACATCTATATTCATTACCTTCGGCAATGGCACCTTGTTGTCAGTGTATGGAGAACAAGGTACCATATTGGCAACAGGATGGATTGTTTGGGAACTTCCACGGGGGCTCCTTTGGCCAACCATTTAGTTAGATGTAACCCAATTCTGGCATTGAAGCTATTTGTTGGCTAGAGATAGACAGTACTCCGTTCCCTCCTTTGTTTGGCAATACTGTTTGGATAGCTTTCATGATACATCTATTTTAGAAAATTTCTACTGAATTAGGTTTTCATTTTAAACTTCAAATGTACCTTAATTTTAGCTGTCACTTTCTATATTTCCTGTCAACCGGTATTGTCATTCCAGCCTCCTCAATTCAGAATTATCCTCTCTATTTCACTTTCCTAAGGTGATTCATCTGCTCCCTCTACTCTCTTCTTCTGCACCTATTCACTATGGTTCTATGGATTGTAGCTCGGCACATTGACTTAAGAGCTAATATCCATATATTGGCCAATACAAACCATATTTGTTCTTCTAGGTCGGTGATACCTAACTGGGGTTTACTGTTTTCCGTTCACTTCCTTTTAAAAAGCTGACTCATATACTATTGTGTAGATGGTTCATATTTTTTAGTCCATTCATCTGTTGATGGTCATCCAGATGGATATTATCAACAGAGCGGCAATGAACATAATTGAGCAAGTGTTTTTCTGGTAGGATGAAAAGTCTTTTGGGTATATGTGTAAGAACAGGTTACCCAGATCTTGAAGTAGTTTTAGTTCCATCTTCTTAGGAACTGGCATACTGATCTCCATGGGGCCTGTACAAGTTTAAGCTCCCACCAGCAATGTATGAGTGTTTTCTTTGTTCTACTTCCTGGCCAGAATGAGCTATCACTTCTTTCATTGATCTTAGCTATTCTGACAGATGTTAAACGAAATTTCAAAGATGTTTTGATTTTATTTTCCTTGATGGGTGTTAATGTTTCACATTTTAAAAGTGTTCTCATCTATTTTAACTTTCTTTATCAATAATTCTCTGTTTAGTGCTATAAACCAATTTTTATATAAGTTATTTACTTTTTAATGTACCTATTCCTTGACTTCTATATATATAATGGCTATTAGCCCTCAATTAAATGGGGAGTTGGTAAAATTTATTTCCAATTCTGTAGGCTATTGATTTGTCTAATAATAAATACTTTCCTACACAGGAGCTTTTCATGTTCATGATGGTCTTTTTTTTTTTTTTTAAATTGGTGATCTTGTTGTCTATGCTAAAGACTTTCTGTTCATAAAGTTTATTCCTGTCCCAATATGTTCAAGGCTATTCTCCACATTCTTTCCTATTAGGTTCAGTATATCTGGTTTTAAGCTGAGGTCTTTGATCCATTGGAGTTGAGTTGTGTGCAGGGTGAACACTACAAATTTGTTTGGCTTCCTCTACACACAGTTATTCACTTCGACCAGCAGAATTTGTTGAAGATACTTTGATTATTGCATTGTGTATTTCTGTTTTCTTTATCAAACTTCAAGTGTCCTTAAGTATGTGGATTTATGTCTGAGCCTTTAATTTTATTCCCTTGATCAATATATCTGCTTTATTTGCAAATGCCTGCTGTTTTTATTACTATAGCTTTGTGGTACAACTTATATCAGGGATGATGATACTGCCAGCACTCTTATTATTCAAAATTTTTTCAATTTTCTTGTTTTGTTTTGAGTTTTTGCTTTGTTTTGTGTTCTTTGTTTTTTAGGTTGTTGTTATAGATTTAGTTTGTTATGGTTTCAATTTTGTTTAGTTTTGTTGGTAGTAGGGGGTTGTGGTTGTGTGTGTGTGTGTGTTTCAATATGAAGCTGAAAAATGTCCTTTCAAGATCTGAGGAATTGTGTTGGAATTTTGATGAAGATTGCAAGCCAGGAAGTGGTGGCACATCCCTTTAATCCCAGCACTTGGGAGGCAGAGACAGGCAGATTTCTGAGTTGGAGGTCAGCCTGGTCTACAGAGTGAGTTCCAGGACAGCCAGGGCTACACAGAGAAACCCTGTCTTGAAAACAAACAAACAAACAAACAAACAAAAAACAAACAAACAAACAAAAAAGGTTGCATATAGCCTATAAACTGCCTTTGGTAGGATGGCTATTTTTATTTATTATTATTTCTAATTTATTTATTTTTGTAGATATTGTCTTTATTTACATTTCAAATGTTATCCTATCTCCTGGTATCCCCTCTGAAAAAAAAAAATCGTATTACCTTCTGCATCCCCCTGCTCACCAACCCTCCATCTCCCACTTCCTGGTCCTAGCATTCCCCTACACTGGGGCATACAGCCTTCACAGGATCAAAGGCCTCTCCTCCCATTGATGACAGACCAGGCCATCCTCTGTTGCATATGCAATTGGAGCCATGAGTCCCTCCTTATGTATTCTTTGGTTGGTAGTTTGGTCCCTGGGAGCTCTGAGGGTACTAGTTAGTTCATATTGTTGTTCCTCCTATGGGGCTGCAAACCCTTCAGCTGCTTGGGTACTTTCTCTAGCTCTTTCAATGGGGACCCTGTGCTCAGTCCAATGGATGGCTGTGAGCCTCTACTTCTGTATTAGTCAGGCACTGACAGAGCCTCTCAGGAAACAGCTATATCAGGCTCCTGTCAGCCAGCACTTGCTGGCATCCACAATAGTGTCTGGGTTTGGTAATTGTATATGGGAAGGATTCCCAGGTGGGGCAGTCTCTGGATTGTCCTTTTCTGCTCCATCCTTTGTCTCTGCAACTCCTTCCATGTGTATTCTGTTCCCCTTTCTAAAAAGGATTGAAGTATTCACACTTTGCTCTTCCTTCTTCTTGGGTTTCTCGTGGTTTGTGGATTGTATCTTGAGGATTCTGAGAGAAAACATGTTCCTCACAATACCCCCGTCCCCCACCACCAGTTTTGGGGTCGGGTGCACACTGGAGTGGATTCCCGCCCCCTCACCCCTCAGAGAAACCCCAAACTTCAATGGCCCACAGTGCCCACCAGGCCAGCGCCTCACCTAGCTGGGCTGTTCTGTGGTAATGGCCATGGTTGGGCCACTCAGTCCCACATTGTCCCCAGGAAATGCCAGAATTGTTAAGATCAAAAACTCAGGTGACATCAGATGCTTGTGAGGCTGTGGAGAAAGAGGAACACTCCTTCCTTGTTGGTGAGATTGCAAGCTGGTACAACCACTCTGGAAATCAGTTTGGTGATTCCTCAGGACATAGTACTACCTTAGGACCCAGCTATAACCCTCCTGGGCATATACCCAGAAGATGCTCCAACATGTAATAAGGACACATGCTCTATATGTTCATAGCAGCCTTATTTATAATAGCCAGAAGCTGGAAACAACCCAGATGTCCCTCAACAGAGGAATGGATACAGAAAATGTGGTACATTTACACAATGGAGTACTACTCAGCTATTAAATACAATGAATTTATGAAATTCTTAGGGAAATGGATGAATGTGGAGAATATCATCCTGAGGGAGGTAACTCAATTACAAAAGAACACACATGGTATGTACTCATTGATAAGAGAATGGCTATTTTTACTACGTTAATCCTACCAATCATCATCATAGAGATCTTCCTATCTCCTGATATCTTATTGAATTCATTCTTTCAAAAACTTTAAGTTTTTATCATAAAAATCTTTTACTCATTTTATTAGAGTTACCCCAAGATATTTTACATTATTTGAGCATACTGTGACTCTAGTCCCAGAAGATAAGACATAATCTCTTTGCTCCCGGGGGCACTGCACTCTCATGAACACATTCTCCAACACAAACTCATGTATACAAAACTGAAAATCTTAAGCTTTTCAAAGTTCTACAGTAGACATCTAGCCAAATGGAAATTTTAGCCACATGCTTGATTTGACATTGTGTACATGTAATAATGTCATGTGTTGCACATATTGAACCTGTTTTACTGTAATAACTCTAAGTGGGCAACTAAAATGGAATAGGAAATTTCAAGTTACATCTTTTGCAATGTCACTTTCTGTAACACTTGCAGATAGTCTAAATATTTCAGTCATATTTACTTTCTAATTTGTAGGACAGAAAAGACCTCCATGTGGATGCATCATTATCAGAGGTAGGAAGTTGAATATATATATTTAGAAATTTCCAAAGAGTTATTTCAACTGTATTGGATGAAATACTGGCATTAAACAAATTTAAATCAGTTTTTATGCTGTACAATTAGCAATCACTTCCAGGTGGGCAAGATAATCAATATTATAAGTTTCTTCTAATAGAGACAATCCCATAAAAAGAGCACAGAAAACTCTATACCTTTAATACTATGGGTAGGACACTGGCAGTAGATCATGACAAGATTACGTGTAGCTCTCTTCAGGATTCTTACCTCCTAACTCATAAAACAGAAAAATCATGGGGAATAATTGTTGGTTCTATGTGCCGTGTTGATCACTCATCTGAAGACCATATTTGAAGATGCACACATAGAGTTCTGAATGGCTGAGAACATTAAGGGAGTTGTCTTACTCACTTTCACATATCACTTGTAATTTTCATAACATATTTCAATTATCTACTCAAGGAAAGAAGAATAATTTTCTAATATTGGACAGAAAAATTTTGCTAAAAGTCTGGTGGATAAACTTTGATATAAGGCTATTTCTCCAATCTTTTCAAACATGCTAATATGATGTGTATGGGAAGGCAGAGACATCTAGGGGTTCTTTCCAGTAACTCCCCACTCAATCACAGACTCAGGTGAAAATATCATACTTTTATCATCTGCATCTATAATCAAATTATTTCTTGACTCAGACTGCACAGTAAAATGTGTGTGGAACCAATGAAGGAACAAATTCAATGAAGTATGGAGAAGTTAACCCTACACCTCATCAAGATGGGTGACACTTGATGTTGTTAGGCCATCGTACTAAACATACCAGTGACTGAAAAGCCAGCGGTGGCAGTGAGCATCCTCTGCTTTGCTGGAATGATCTAGTTTCTCCTTGGTTGTTTGCATAAGTAATATTCAGGAAGTATCTTCCACCTATCTATTTGCTGATTTTCAAAAGGTGATTTAATTAAGATCAATAGCTTTTTCTTTGAAATGTTTAAATATAGCGAAATGTTTTCCCATTGACTCATGACTTACTTTGCATTGTTTCTTTTGCTTTATATGTTTGATCCAGGCCATCCGGTTGTTAAGATTTAGTTTGTACTTTCCAAATAATATTACCCCTTGTCTTGACTGTGGCTCTTCAACAGGGCAATTAAGTCTTATAATGCAAAAGGACAAAGGAAAATGAAAATATTTAAACTCAGAGTATACATTTTCTTGCAATAATTAAATTTCACTTACTATTATGATACTTTATAGTTTTCAACATTTTGTTTTATTAACAATCCATATAATATATTCAGATCATGTTTGATCCACCTCTTCCCTCAGATCGGCCCCAACTCAATACCCATTATAATCCATACCTTTTTTCTGTCTCTCTTTATAAATGAGAGAATCAAATCAAGCCTGACACTATTACTGAGGCCATGGAGCACTCACAAAAAGGGACCTAGCATGACCACACTCTGTAAGACCCAAAGCAGCTGAAAGAGTAAGATTCAAATATTTGCACCCAAACAGTGGACAGAAGCTGCTGACCCCTGTGGTTGAATCAGGGAAAGGCTGAAAGAAGCTGAGGAGGAGGACAATCCTGTAGGAAGACCAGAAGTTTCAATTAACCTGGATGCCCAAGATCTCTCAAACACTGGATCACCAAGCAGACAGTATACACCAGCTGATAGGTTGCCCTCATACAGCAGAGGGCTGCTGGGTCTGTGTTCAATTAGAGATGATACACAACGCTTATGAGACTGGAAGCCCCAGGGAGTTTAGAGGTCAGGTAGAGTGGGGGTGAGGTGGGGAGATCCTTATGGAGACAGGGAGGATGAGAAAGAGATACGAGATGTGGAACAGTTGGAGGGTGGACCAGTCTTGGGGGGGGGGGGAATAAAATCTGTTGTGTAAAAAAATTAATTAATTAATTAACTAGAAAAAATAGAATATAAAAATTACAGAAAACAAATAAGCAGATGCAACACAAACACATACACATGCACACACACACACACACACACACACACACACATAAAATCCATGAAAACAAAAAACTGAGAACCATAATGTACAAGCAAAATATAAGAAATATAAGACATGCCCAAGAAAAGTAATATGAAACAAAAAAGAAAAACAACCACTAAGCATGTTTTATGTTGGCTTCCTTCTGGTGAATATGGGGCCTACTTATGTATATTCTTTATGTGTCTATATATGTCTGTATGTATATTCCGGAAAACACTCTCTTCTTGGTGTCATCCACCCATGGCTCTGGATTTTATCAAAAGTCTTTTTAACGTCTAATAGAATAATTATGTGTGATTTTTTTTGTTTATGCTTTTCAATTCATTTATATGGTGAGTTACATTTACTACATGGCATGTGATGAACCATCTTTACCATAATGTAAGAGGTATGGTGCATGGTGTTCATCTGTTTTATAAGTCTGTTAAAACTCTAAGGTGAATGAATGGAATAGTCAAGTGCTAGGGACTTGTTGTTCTTGCTGTTCTTGTTGTTAGTTAGTTAGTTAGTTAGTTAGTTAGTTAGTTAGTTAGTTAGTTAGTTTGCAGTTTGCTTTTGCTTGGAAACTTTTAATTATTGGATTTTTATTTAACTATGGTAGGTTGAATATTTCAAGAAATTTAGTTGTTTCTTTTATTTTCCAGTTTGTTGAAGTAAAGATTTTTAAAGAAACTCCTTCTGATTCTCTAGTTTCCATTTTATCTCTTGTGATGTACCCCCTTTTGTCAAGTGGTATTAATGTGGATATTTTTTCTGAGTGCATATTTTAGTTAATTTGGTTAAGTGTTTACTCATATCAATACTATTTATTTTTCTTACATAGCCAACTCTTTGTTTCATAAATTGTTTATATTTTTCTTGTTTGTCTTTTTCTATTTAATTAGTTTCAGCCTTGAGATTTGTTATAGAGAAGTCAGATATACCATTAAGTTATTAAAATGAGATTATTTTTATGTATGTATGTATGCATTACTATGATCTTGTCTCTTAGAACTGCCTTTCTTGTTCCGAATAGGATCCAGCAATTTATGCTTTCATTTTCACTGATTTCTATCTTTTATTAGATATTTTCTTTATTTACATTTCAAATAGTATCCCCTTCCCAGTTTCCCCTCCGAAAAGAAAACCCTGTTCTCTCCCCTCTTCCCCTGCTCACCAACCCACCCTCTCCCATTTCCTGTCTCTGGCATTCCCTTATACTGGGGCATAGAACCTTCACAGGACCAAGGGCCTCTGCTCCCACTGATGACAGACTAGGCCCTCCTCTGCTACATATGCAGCTGGAGCTATGTGTCCCAACACATGTACTCTTTGGTTGGTGGTTTAGTCCCTGGGAGCTCTGAGGGTACTAGTTAGTTCAAATTGTTGTTCCTCTTATGGGGCTGCAAACCCCTTCAGCTGCTAGGGTCCTTTCTCTGGCTCCTTCATTCAGGACCCAGTGCTCAGTCCAATGGATGGCTGTGAGCCTCTACTTCTGTATTAGCAGGACACTGGCAGAGCCTCTCAGGAGACAGCTATATCAGGCTCCTGTCAGCAAGCACTTGCTGGCATCCAAAATAGTGTCTGGGTTTAGTGATTGAATATGGGAAGGATTCCCAGGCAGTGCAGTCTCTGGATTGTCCTTCCTTCAGTCTCTGCTCCATACTTTGTCTCTGCAACTCCTTCCATGGTTATTTTGTCCCCCCTTCTAAGAAGGATCGAAATATCCACACTTTTCTCTTCCTTCTTCTTGAGTTTCTTGTCATTTGTGGATTATATTTTGGGTATTCTAAGCTTCTGGGCTAATATCCACCTATCAGTGAGTGCATACCATGTGTGTTCTTTTGTGATTGTGTTAGCTCACTCAGGACGATTTTTTCCAGATCTATCCATTTCCCTAAGAATTTCATAAATTCATTGTTTTTAATCACTGAGTAGTTTTCCATTGTGTAAATGTATAACACTTTCTATATCCACTCCTCTGTTGAGGGACATCTGGGTTGTTTCCAGCTTCTGGCTATTATAAATAAGGCTGCTATGAACATAGTAATATCACTGGCTTCTAAAAAGTTTTAATTTTCATTCTTAATTTCTCTCGTAACCATTTTTTAGTCAGTCATGACTTGTTCACTCTCCAGGACTCTGTATGTTTTATTTAATCCATGGATTTTAGATAGAATGCAGAGTATTATTATATTTATATTTTTAATTTATATTATATTATTACATGTATTGATATTTGATTTATGTCTAAGTATGCATTCAATTTTGAAGAAAGTTTGGTGAACTGCTGGTGAAGCAGGTTATATGCTTTTCTGTTTGGGTCAAAGATGTCTATTTTCATTTTATTTATGGCATCATTTTAACTCTATCATTTATCTATTTAGTTTGTGTTACGATGACTTGTCTATTGGAAACCATGGAGTAATGAAGTCACACACTATCACTGTGTGAGGGTCAACATGTCATTATTGCTGTAATAATATTTCACTTATAAATTTGTCTTCCCTTGCCTTTGGTGCATAAATACTTAAATACAATATCCTCCTAGTGAATTTTTCCTTTGGTGACTACATGGTGTCCATTCCCGTTGTTCTTCTTAATATTATTGGTTTGAAGTATATTGAGTGAGATATTAAATGGCTGCATCAACTTTCTTCTCATGTTCATTTTTTAGGTATACAATTTTCCATCTCTGAGGTGATGTCTTTCTTTAACAGTAATATGTGCTTCATGGATGCAACTGAAATATAGATCCTATTTTCTAAACCACATCTGTTATGCTGTGTCTTTTTTATCAGGGAACTGATACTACTAATATAGAGAGTTGCCAATGAGCAGTGTTCATTGTTTCCAGGTTTTTGTTGTTTTTTTTTTTTTTCTACTGGGGGGTTTTCCTCTTTTGTTTTACTGTTTCTGGATTATCTCTTTCCTGTGATTTCTTGGGTGTTATTGACCTCTTCAGATATAGTGCTTCTGTAGAAGTGAATTTCTAGATTGATATTGCTTAAATTTGGCTTTATCTGGGGATATTTTCCACATCTGTCAATAGCGATAGATAAGTATTTTAGCCTCTGTAAGTATTTCTGATTTCAGAGTTTGTAGAACATCTGTCCACGTCATTCTGGATCCTAGAGTGTCCATTGAGAAATCAGATGTTATACTATTGTGTCTGCCTTTATATGTTACTTGGTCTTTTCCCCTTGGGGCACTAAATATTCTTTTCTGTTCTGATCCTTTACAGATTTAGTATTATTTGCTGAGGAGAATTTCTTTCTGGTCTAGTATATTTGGTGTTCTGTTTGTTCCTTATACCTTGATGGGTATATCTTCTTTAGGTTAGAGAAATTGTTCTATAATTATATTCAAAATGTTTTCGTGCCTTTGATCTGGGTTTGCTCTCCTTGCTCTATTCCTACTATATTCATTGATTTGGTCTTTTCATAATTTCATGTATTTTTATATATAGTGGTTGCGTTTTTTAAAATATTTCTTTGACAAGATATTCTCTCGTTCATGTTTTGTATTCTGTTGGTGAGGCTAGTCTATGTATGATTTTAAATGTAATCGTGCCTAGTTTTGTGTCAGTTAAGGTTTTCTTTTGTGATTCTATTTCTACTTTCATATCTTGAATTGTTTTTAGCATCTTTTCCCACTGTTTCCATACTAACAGACTTCATTAAGGAATCTATTCAAGGATTTTTAAGACCCTTGAAGACATATTGAAGTCGTGTTTCATGTATATTATAAATTCATGTCCTCTCTTTTCATAATTATGTTTCATACATATGTGTATATGTATATTGTGTATAGGTATATACATAGCTATCCCTAATATAACCTGATTGGTTCAAATAATGCTACTGTCTATGTTTTTCTTTTATGCACCAAATGGAAATCACTATAGAAAATCACAATCAATCAAAATGTGAAATAGTGGATCCCAGTCCTATTGATACATCTATAAAACAGTTCTATACCTAAGGCTCAGGGAACATTGCAGAAAGTAGGCAGAAATATTGTAAGAGTCAAAGGATCAGGAAATTTGCTGTGAAATTGTTTCTCTTAGTAACATCAGTATCTATACCTATAAAGTCTCACCGACATGACCTCCCAAATGTGTGATGGACAAGTATGACACCAGTCAGCATATCAAATTGGACAAAGAAAAGTCCACAAGGCCTCAAATCTACACACAAAAAATACAGGCCCATATATACGTGTGTGTGTATGGACATACACAAGCACATGTGTGTGTGTGTGTGTGTGTGTGTGTGTATGTGTATAATGTATATAACATAAATATATCATATATTATACAGAATATATATAATTTTTAAAACTAGCAACATTACCTAACTTTTGAATCCACTTGACTTTATATTTATTCTCTTTCAATTTCTTGTTTATTTTTTTATTTTTTGTGGGGCAAAATATTTAATATATGATCCAGAATACGCTAGGCAAGTGCTCTATGATTGAGCTAAACTCTCCATTCTGTGTTCAGGTATAAAGATCAATTCTGATGGATTCATAATTATATATAGAAGAGTTTTATCTGATAGATTCATGATTATATATAAAAGAGTTTTTTCTTGTGACACTAGCGTATAAAATAGCCTATGAATCCTATTTCTTTTATGTGATTCATCTTTTCTTTTAAAATGATTTGAGTCTGTTTTCCTAAATAAAAGAACAAGCCTTAGGGCTTTCAAAGTTCCAACCTCTCTTATTATCTAAGCAGGCCCAATTACATTTGCCGTCCATTGGTCCAAAGCATGTGAAATATAAAATTGTTATAGTGGAGATAACTATTTTTTCAGCCCTTAATTGGAGACATTTTAATATATCATTATTTAGAAGTTTACAGAATAACTACAGAATTTCAAATTATAGTTCATATTTGGCAACATTTTAATCACATTCAAGATAATCATTATTATATCATTTTATATTGTCTTTAAACCTGACCTTCAAAATATTCTCCATATTCATTTTATTGTAATGGATATTGCTTTTACTGATGTAATTTTTCCATTAGAGTGCATGGGTCAATCTGACATCATAATGTAAACAATATTATGCACTATGATGATAACATACTTATATGAATTCCTGTAAGGTTAGGTAGTGAAAAACTGAATAACTAAGACACACAAGCAAAATGTTTGGACATGAAGCCATGGGAGGAGCTCGTCTTAGAAGACTATTATGCAAGCCATAAAAAGCTAAGTTTACGAAAGGAGTTGATTAAAGACGAATTTTCTGCACTCTTGACTGGTTATAACTTTTAGTATTATCATAGTTCTCTTATCTTTTTCTAGTTTGAAATATTTCATATTGTTTTCATACATAAACTTACTGTGTATGTCTCTAAAAATATTCCATGAAGCTATTCCTATGTATTAAAAAAAAAAAAAAACCTACCTATTGGTTAACATATTATCATATTCAGAAAGCCTAAGCTACTTCCAGAATTGAATGGTCAATTTCTTAATCAAGGTCTTGTCTTTCTACATGTTATAAAGATACAAAGTCATTTACATGACAGAATATTGATTGTCATTTTCACTTTCTTTTCTTGCCCATTTATTTTAAATAGGTATAATAAAAATGAGTGTAAAAAAACAACTTAATTTTGGTTGTAGCCAAGCATGTGGGCTAGTAAAGGAAGAGATCAGTGTGCTCTGACTCCTTGTAGCACCTATCCTTCATGGAATAGATGACATTTCTAGACTTTTTGTAAATGTTGTAGAATTAAGGTTTTCATTTACATATGCTGTTACTATTTTAAGAAAGCATATGATGGCCTCTAGTGGCACAGAAGGAAACATCAGTGTTTATATTTTAAAATCAATAATAATTAAAAACTACATTTTTAAAATAAAGTTTAATGTGTTCACCTTATGCTCATGTTGTCGAGAATTCATTTTAACATCATTCTGAAAGCTTCCATCTAGAAGGATGTACAAAGCACTTAATGTCTCACGAGTGATCAAGTGCAGCAGAGAGTATTGAACCTGCCTTGTTGTCTGAAATAAGGAAGGTTGAGTTTTTACATTGCATCAAATTCAGTCACCATTGAAGGTGTTTACTGACACTTCCATCGTTAACTAAACACAAGGGAAATAACTGCCACCACAAGAATCAATGGGAATGTAAGGAATTCCAAATATTGTTCTATTTTACACACTGAAACATTTTACTATATAATAATGAATTATAGTCATATTACTGCCATTTGTACATTACAACACAGGATTAGAGTTTGAGGAAGTCCCACCTTAATATCTTGGTGCATACACAAAAAAAGTAGTATTGTCTCAGCTAAACCCTGAGAATTGACATTATATCAACTCTCTGGATAATGTCATGACACTTAAATACAGAACACTAAGAGAAACACAAAAACAATCTGTAGCCATTGTCTATAATCACTAATATGATAAAATTATAATTTCACTGTCAAATTCACTAATAAAATAATTTGTACTTAAAAGACTATAATTTTTTAAAAATATATTCATTATTGTGTTGGAATTATGAATGAAATTATCTAAATTACTATTTAAAAACATTATCTCTGGAGCTCTTTAACTATTTTGTAAAGCATAAAACCATCTTTTAATTCCATATTATAAATAATAATTAATATATATTGTTAAAACCTTTCAATGTATACATTCAGATGCTTTTGTTACCACATCCGAAAAACTGAGTTACTTTTTAAATTACTTTTACATTTTTACAGTCCAACCATTGCCCCCTCCCTTCCCACCCTCCAGGAGTTCATCACACCATTCCTCCTCCTCTCTATCTTCAAGAGGATGTCCACATCCCTGCTAGTCCTCCCCACTCCCTAGGTCCTCAAGTTTCTGGAAGGTTAGGCAAGTCTTCTCCCACTGATTCCTGGCCAGACAATCCTCTACTATATAGGTGTCAGGGCCTCAGACCAGCTCCTGTATGCTGCCTGTTGGGAGCTCAGTTTCTGAGAGATCTCCGTGGTCCAAGTTAGTTGAGACTGCTGATCTTCCTATGGGGTTGCCTTTCTCTTTAACTTCTTCCCAACCTTTCTCTAATTAAACCACTGGGGGCCCTGATTTCAGTCCAATGATTGAGTATAAGTAATCTGTTTCTGTATGAGTCAGCTGCTTGTTGGGCCTCTCAGAGGAAAGCCCCCTGCTGGGCTCCTATCTTTAAGCACACAAGAGCATCAGTAATAGTGTCAGGCCTTAGAGCCTACCCTTGAGATGGATCCCATTTTGTGCCTGTCACTGGATTACCTTTCCCTCAGTCTCTTCTCCATTTTATCCCTGAAGTTCTATTAGACAGGGACAATTCTCAGTAAGGAATTCTGACTGTGAGTCAGAACCTCAGCTTGAGGCCCTGTCTATCTACTGGAGGTGGACTCTTTGGGTTCCCTTTCCCCAATGTTAGGCATTTTAGCTAAGGTCACCCTCAATGAATCCTGAGAGTGTCTCACCTCCTGGGTTTCTGCTACTCTCTAGAGGGTCCCCCCATCTCCCACTCCCCAAGGCTATTTATTTCCATTTATTCTCTTGGCCCTTTGGGCCTCTCTCCTGTCCCACGGCCCATATATAATTATGTTCTCCTTTCCCCTCTGTTTCCCATTTCCCAACCATATCCCTCCCTTCACTTCCACTTTCACCTCCAGGGATTATTTCCTTCTCCCTTCTAAGTGGGATTGAAACCTCCTCACTTGGGCATTTCTGATTGTTACACTTCTTAAAGTTTGTAGGTTGTATTCTAGATATTCTGTACTTTTTGATTAATATCCTCTTATTAGTGAGTACATACTATGCAAGTCCTTTTGGGTCTGAGTAAACTTAATCAGGATGATATTTTATACTTCCATCCATTTACCTGCAAAATTCATGATGTCCTCATTTTTAATAACTGAATAGGATTCTATTGTGTAAACGAACCACATTTTCTGTATCCATTCTTCCATTGTGGGATACCTGGTTGTTTCCAGCTTCTAGCTATTACAAGTAAGGCTAATATTAACATGGTGGAACACATGTCCTTGAGGTAATGTGGAGCATCTTTAGAGTTTATGCCCAAGAGTGATATAGCTGGGTCTTCAGGTAGAACTATTTCCAGTTTTCTGAGGAATCGAAAGCTTAATTACCAGAGGAGTTGTACCAGTTTGCAATCCCATCAGCATTGGAGGACCTTTCCTCTTTCCATATCCTTGACAGCTGTGCTTTCACATGAGTTTTTCATCTTAGCCATTCTCATTGGTGAGAATTGGAATCTCAGTGTTACTTTTATTTGTATTTCTCTGACTTTGAACATTTCTTTAAATACTTCTCAACCACTTGAAATTCTTCTGTTGTGAATTCCCTGTTTAGCCCTGTCTTTGTCATTGAGGTGTGTTTCTTGTATGCAGCAAAATGCTGGATCCTGCTTCTGTATCCAGTCTGTTAGCTTGTGCCTTTTTATTGGGGAACTGAGTGTGTTGATATTGAGAGATATTAAAGAAAGATGATTGTTAGTTCCTGTTACGTTTGTTGTTGTAGGAGGCATTATGTTTATGTGATTCTCCCTTTTTGGTTTTGTTGTGAGATTATTAATTTCTTACTTTTTCTTTGGTGTAGGTACCCTCCTTATGTTGGAGTTTTTCAAGAATCCTCTGTAGGGCTGAATTAATAGATAGATATTGTTTAAATTTTGTTTTGTCATGGAATATTTTGGTTACTCCATCTATGATGATTGAGAGTGTTGCAGAGTATATAGCCTGGGCTGACGTTTGTGTTCTGTTAGGGTCTACATAGCCTCTGCCCAGGCTTTTCTGGCTTTTAGGGTCTCTGTTGAGAAGTCTGGTATAATTCTGATAGGTCTATCTTCATATGTTACTTGGCCTTTTTTCCTTAGAGTTTTTAATATTTTTTCTTTGTTCTGTATATTTAGTGTTTTGATTATTACGTGATGAGTGAATTTTGCTTTGTGGTCCAATCTATTTGGTGTTCTTCTACACTAATGGCCATCTCTTCCTTAGGTTGGGGAATTTTTCTTCTATCATTTTGTTGAAGAAGTTTTCTGGCCCTTTAAGCTGAGATTCTTCACTCTATTCCTATTATTTTTCCGTTTGGTCCTTTCATTGCATCCTGAATCCCAAACCCTGCATGTTTTGGGTTAGGAGCTTTTTTTAATGTTTAGTATTTTCTTAGTCTGCTGTGTCAATATCTTCTAAGGTATCTTCTATGCTTGTGACTCTCTGTTCTATTTCTTGTTTTCTGTTGTAGATGCTTATACCTGTAGCTCCTGATCCCTTTCCTAGGTTTTCCATTTGCAGAGTTGACTCTATTTGTGATTTCTTTATTGTTTTTAACTTCACTTTTAGGGTCTTGGAACACTTTGTTCAATTCCTTTACCTGTTTGACTGTGTTTTCCTGTGATTTTTAAAATGGATTTACTTGTTTCCTCTTTATGAGCTTCTACCTGTTTACCTGTGTCTTCCTGCATTGCTTTCATGAGTTATTTATATCCTCATCAAAGGACTCTATTATCTTCATGAGATAGGATTTTAGGTCACCATCCTGGTTCTTAGGTGTGTTGGGGTATCTAGAACTTGTTGTAGTAGAAGAACTGCATTCTGATGGTGCCAAAGTATATTGGCTTTTGTTGCTTATGGTTTTGTGCTTGCCTCTTGATATCTGGTTATCTCTGGTGTTACCTGGCCTGGGTGTCTTTGTCTGGACCCTGCCTCCTGTGTTCTTGGGTTGCTGCCCAATAAATAAATAAATAATAATTTATTTATTTAATCTATGTATGTGTGAGTATGTGTGTGCACATGCATGCACATGTGATAACATACCACAGAACATATATAGTGGCCAGAATATAGAAATCATGAGTCAAAGTTATCTTTTTCCACTGTATAGGTGTTTGGTATCAAACCAATGCCTCAGGCTTCAAGGTAGGCACCTTTAACAGTGAGCTGTCTTCTCATCATGGCTTTAAACAATCCTATATGCTCTCATATTTTTTTGGCGTATAAAAACAAATTGGTAGGTCTTTCATTGTAATTCCATAATTTACTTAATATTTTAAACTCATTTTGAATATTCATATTATAATACATAAAACCAAAGTTTATCTTGACCAGATTTATTTTTGATATGTTCATTACATGTCTAAATTGACTTCAGACATTTTTAGTCCATCGAGTAGGGTCAGACATCAGGTAAGTGTGGCGGGAAGTGTACAAAACTTGTCTTGTGATATTAACTTGAGTTTTCTTTTGATTATTCACTCAGACTTAAAATAATTTGAATTGGAAGGTGGTGTTTTCTACAAAGGAATAGAGACCCCATTTTTGAGGCTCTGTAAGAATCAGCCTACATTGAATCAGAGATGATACTGTGGAATGTTAGATCCTAATAACCATCTTCATCAGTTACTAAGATCCAGCTTTGCACCTTTGGTCTGCTGTAATACTTTTGCAGAAATATTCATGAAAAAGCTGTCTCGTGACAATGTTCTCAAGTTTGCTGACAAACTCTCACTTTTATATGAGTACTCATATACTTTTAAAACCTGTTTGATATGAGTATGTGTGTTTTCAGGACTGAGTCATTGATATTGAATAACCAGTTGCTGTGGACACCCCTGGGGAAGACTACTTTTCCAACTCTTAGCGTTCCTTAGTTGTATTGAGACCTAGTTTTCCCCACCCAGACCTCATTCACTTTGACATGTCTATGGGTATCCTCCTTATTCAGCTCATGTTCAGGTAGTCATGCGGATGAGCATTTATTGGTATAGCTTCTGATGTTACTAGCAAACAGTCTCCAAAAAATCTCTTTGATCCTGTGGCTCTTATAATCTTTCTCTCTCCTCTTCCAGAGTGTTCTATCAGACTTATGTTCAGGAGAAACAGTTGTTTTGTAAGTGGGAGAATTTAGAGAGAGGGAAAAAGAGGGACGGGGATAATGTGAATATATTAAGATCTAAAAATTAAAAGAATGATTCCATTAACTAGACAATAATAGTCAAAGTAGACACATGAATTTAAACATTTGTGAAGTAATATTGAAGCTTAAAATCATACTTTTGGAAATTCTCATGAGGGCAAAGAGATAATATTACAATTTTGAAACTTTCTCTGACTTATTCTGGTTATATAGTGTATATTAATAATTGAAAAATTACTTTGGACACTTGAATACTAATTAATAAATACACTACTGTGATTTAGAGAAAATAAATCATTCAAATAGAAATCCTCTTGGTTTCCTTCTCTGTTTGTATATCTGTTTATGTAGTAATTTATCTATCTAGATACATATTTGTATATTCTACCTTCCATTTACAGATCAATCTATTCATCTATGTGTCTAAGTATGAAGTATTGATAATGATTTCTTAGTCATTTGGGGAATGTTGCCATTGGATATATTCACTAAAAAGAGGTTGTATGAAAAATACCAGGATTTACAAAAGTGGACCAGCATGACACTTTCTATGACACCACTATGTATTCTGAGTTCTAGCTTCTAAGCTGGGCAGGACTGATTGTCTTGAGAATCAATTGTTCGCCTGCTGGTTTTTGGATTCAAGATGTAAAGCACTCTGGTGAAATCCATAAATTATATTCCAATAGTGTTCACTCCTGTGCTCTGGTTAAAATCAGTCCTTCATGGGGATCAAGGTCTTATATGCACAGGCATAGAGTTTTGAAAATGAAAGTCAGAAAACTAATGAGTCACTGGGAGACAATTTAGTGAGCAACGCTGGTTTCCACCTATTTCCTAGCCATTTGTACCTTGCATTGTGAAATCACAATACTGGACAAAATCCTGAGATTCAACAACATTATTACATTTACAACTACAATCCTGTTTCAGTCTTTTACTATTGGTTGCTGTGAAATTGTATCTGTTCAAGAACATTCCCTCATTTTAAGAAGTGAAAAAACAAACAAACAAACAAACAAACAAAAACTGTAGACGATATGACATATGCCACAACTCATAGAATTAATTAATTTTCATGAGACAAATTCTCTGTTTTCTTTACTAAAAAAGGGTGATCCCTGTTGATATACCATGGTCTATAAGATTCTGTGTTTCTAGATAAATTTTCTAATTGTATCTGAAGTGAGGGTTTTAAAAAAAAAAGTGTGACAGGAAACTACAACAAAGCCAGATCAGAATGAAAGGCTTGTCCTTTTAAGACATGTATTATATCCTATAGTCAGCTATCTAGGGGCTGTTAAAGTCCTCAGGAAGTCTTTGTATAGTGGCTGGATCAATAAGTAGACACTTCTAAATAAGGATCTGTGTTGTAGGAGCCATACAAAGCATTGCTTCTGTTAACATAATCATTGTTAATGGTAACATTACTTGTAATATAAACATGAACTTGTGTATTGTAGCTCTCTTCATGGAGGTTATCATTTTGTCCCTTGTGCATATTTTGTACTGGGCACTAGCATGAAATATCACATGTATATGCTTTGTATCCATACAGACATCTATGTACTCTACCACAGACCCCTTGTATGTAGTTATTCTACTTCTTCTCTTCTCATATTTCCAAGATTAGACATTGTCCACCGAGCTCTGCCAAGTGTGCCTTCATACGTTAATCTACTTTTTTTCTTTCACAAGATATATGTGATTAATAAATATGTTTTTCATTGACTTGCATGTAGAAGTTAGGTCCTAGTTCATCTTACCAGCCCCATGCTCCCAGAACCAAGACTCAGAGACAATGTATATTTATTAATACCTTGACCATACAGCCCAATTATTCTCTGACTAGATCATAGAGTATTATATCCTATTTACTCTAATCTACAGTCTGCAACATAGCTGGTTAATCTGTGCTCAGGTATTGTATAACTATCTTGAAACATCTTCCTGGGCAAATCTCCAGGGCCTGGCTATATCCCAGAATTCTTTCTTTCTCCTAGATGTTCTATCCTTTGCTTAACACCATAGCAAATTGGCAAGTGATGCATTCATACTATATTCAAGATATTCTCTCTATATCTGCACACTGGAAGTATCTTTCTTCTCCCCTATAACAATACTTCTTGAAAGAGCTAGAATGTAGCCACTGTCCACTTCTGTCTTGCGCATATTCTCACAATGAATAACGTATCAAACAAACATTTCCTGTTCATTCAGGTTTCAGAAAAATAGTCCACAGAAAAATTGATACGAATGCTATTTGAATCCTTGGAATTCAAGAGGGCTCTGAGCCACATGCTTATATAGTATAATTGCATTCTCTGGTCTTTTTATCCAGTTCTGAATAGGAAATCAACAATAATAGCTCTAAGACTGATTCAGTATATAAGAAATGGCTTGAGGTTATGGACAGTTGAGAGTGTGTGTCTAACACCACTAAAAATTAATCCTAAAAACCATATTAAACATTTCAAAACTATATAGTTTACAGTTTAGAGTCTATATCAGGAAGGCAAACTATATATATATATATATATATATATATATATATATATATATATATATACGTATGAATGATTTGGTGACATTAACATTCATAGTAAGAACTCATTGATGAGAAAAACATTTTGACTACAGAAAGACATTTTAAAATAAGTTAAAATAACTAATAGATTGGCCAGGTGGTAAATGTTTAGTGATTTTTAAAGTAATTTTGATGTTCCTATGTTAATGTTCTTCATAATATAGTATAAATTGAATAACAGACTGGATTCCAATCTAGCATAAACTGGATAATAAGAATGTAACTTTCTTTAGGAAAAAAACATCCAGAGAGATAGGGAGATAGAGATAGAGACAGAGATTAAGGAGAAAATGCATTACTGGTAGAAAATATCAACAATTAATAATGTGGATTAGTTAATTAAGCTCACAGTATATGGGTACTCTTAATTTTATTATGCAGTTAGTCTATAATTTTTCAGATTTTGAATTATATACATTGAGTCCTAATATTTAGAATCGTAGTTCAAAAAAGCCTTCTCTAGTCACTGTGGGTTTGTGTCTCCGTTCACTTGGACTTAAGTTAAAGTGAAAGAAGAAATCAACCTTATTCATTATTTATATCAATTACAATGAAGGAAAGATTAGGTGGAATAAAAATTACATGGCCCAAGTACCTGAGCAAAGGAGAAATTAATTCATCAAGAGGATTAATTCTCCCTAATGAAGAAAACCAAAACCGCTCTTCTTGTAAAGCAGACTCTTAATGGTAACAAGTATGAATGCTTTAAAATGAAATGCAGAGACAATCTCAGTAGAATATTTTCTAGCCTGCAGAGACTCAGGTACTATAATTTTCAAATTATTTAGCATTTAATATTGATGCTTCTATTAAAATAATTTATATCAAGAAAAAATGCTTCTGCTTTCCAAGCTTAGCTTCAATTATGCTGCATAAAACTGAGAGTTAATTATATTTGTCCATTTACTTATTGAATGTCACTTGGTTTTCCTTGTATTTAGTGAGCTCTATTTGGGTATGTTATACATCATCTATTATACATGCTTTTGGCAGAAACTTTTTTATATAAAAAAGTGGAAAAATTGGACATGTATAAAGTTGCTGAAAATATGCTCCTTTTAAATATGTTCAAACAAAAATCACAGAGTCTGCAGAATTAAACAATGTGCTTCTTCAATCCTATTGCTGAATTGTTATCATGAGGTATTTGTCTACTATGAGTTACATTTTGGATAGTCTTGTAATCTTTCATTTCTGATGTTCTTTTATTCAAATTATAAAATTATTTGTATCTCAACCGCATAAAGATATCAAAATTTTAAAGCATAAACATCTCACCTTTTGTGAATTAGTTGGTTGTTATTTTAATGAGTGTGTTTTGTATGTGTGTGTGTGTGTGTGTATGTGTGTGTTAAATAACATCTAAATAGTTTGCTATTTATATTGCAAAATATTGGAGGATACGTAAATGAGAGAAACCATTGTGTTTTTTTCCTTTTAACCTTTGCGGTTTTTTTTACCTCGCTAGACCAAAATGATGTGTAAAAA
Source organism: Montemys delectorum (assembly GCA_019843815.1). Taxonomy (NCBI): domain Eukaryota; kingdom Metazoa; phylum Chordata; class Mammalia; order Rodentia; family Muridae; genus Montemys; species Montemys delectorum. Next base: position 62,632 of record JADRCD010191918.1, read on the forward strand.
TGACTTCAAGAGTCGGGCAGTGGTGGCACATGCCTTTAATCCCAGCACTTGGGAGGCAGAGGCAGGCAGATTTCTGAGTTCAAGGCCAGCCTGGTCTACAGAGTGAGTTCCAGGACAGTCAGGGCTACACAGAGAAACTCTGTCTCGAAAAAGAAAAACAAAACAAAACAAAAGACTTCAAAACCTTTTGGCTTGTTGTGGCTCATCCTGGTGGGGAGGCATGGCGGGGAAACATGAGGCATGGCCACACTGATCTGTGTTCAGTAGGCAGAGTCAGGCTCAGTCACTTTCTCATTGTTTTTCTATTCTGAGATCTTAGCCAATAAGATACTGCTGCTCATGTTTACAACCATGAAAATCACTGGAGACAGCATTACAGACATAGTCAAAGGTGAGTTTCCTGAGGGACTCTAAACCTTGTTGTGTCGAAGAATAATGGGCACCATAGGCAGTTTTTTTACTGAAACCACACTCCTTCTCTGGCACTTGTCACACACCTTTGCCATGACTCACTGATTTTCAGGAACAGCAGGGGCAAAATTAAAAATGAAGGGAAAGGAAAAGCAATCTTGTGAGACAGAATGTGTGACATAATTAAATACTCACAAACATACCAAGTAGTTTCAAGGGGAATACATACACTTTTCATAGAACAAAGATGGTAAGATTTGACTGGGAATAAAAGGGTCTGCCTCCCACACCTGAGTCCAGTTCACTCCTAGAAAGAAGCAAAACTGTAAAAAAAAAGTAAAAAAAAAAAAAAAAAAATAGGATAATGTTTTGCTTCAAGGCTTATTTTGCCCAGAGCAGTGACGAATGTCAGAGATCAAGGTTGTTTTCTCCCAGGATCACCATGGTATGTTTTTTCAGAGCAGGCTAGCTTTGGTTCCAAAGCCACACTTATCAGAATAAGCAAAGATCTCCTGACCTCAATCAGAACCTCCACTATACGAAGCAAACAAAGTAGCCTTGTGGAGCATTAACAGCACATGTTAATTTATGTTGTATTTTTGGAGGCACAACTGTTTCATAAATGGAAATCTGGGGAATTAGAACCATTTGTGAGTTCTCACTACAGGAACACTGACAGGTCAAAGTACCTAGAAAAAGAAATTAAGGAGGCTTTGTATCCCTTTCCTATGAGCTTACTCAGGAGGGAAAATGACTCAGAGTAATTAATTTGCTCATAAGAAGCGATTTTGTTCCAATTCTCTCAATTTACCTCTAAGACAGTTCTACTTTAACCACTTACTTGCAGAAAATGCTCCTTCATGTTTGACAGCATTCCTGTGTCATTTATTGGTTCTTTAAGAGAGGAGAAATGTTTGCTTCTCTTGATTTCATTCACACAGGCACATGCATTTGTAAAAGCAAGTCTTACCAAATCAAAAAACCCCTGTGCTGACAAGCTGTGAGCAATGACAATAATTCCACTAATGCAGTTGCCTGGTACACTAATTATCCTAATGATGACTCAGTTGTCTGATAATCACATCCCCCAAGGACCATACACCGTCAATCCACACAGCTGCAGAGTCCTCTCCAGGCTCATTTTGCTGCTTCCTGCCTTGCCGAAAACTACACTATATTGCTATATTAGCATAAACAATCATCATACTGAACATGAGTTGAACATACAGATAGTTAAAGTGGTGAAGGGTAATGGCAAAATCTCCAAGATGAGGTACTAAATCCAGTCACTCAATTTTGTGGTTTCTGATACAGCTGTAATTTGAACTACAAATCTGCATCCTTCTGAAGTATGGTGATGGGGTTTAAATGTGTGAGGAAACTTAAATGATATGTTTACTTAAATCAGTGACAGATCGAAATGTTTTGAAAATGTAACAGAAAGGGTTAACCAAAATTAAGGAATGTATTTTAAAGTTCAATAAAACCTATGAGTCAATAAAAACTTATTTTTTTTTTGTTTTTCGTTTTCTTTTACTGGAAATTTTCTTTATTTACATTTCAAATGTTGTCCCCTTTCCAGGTCTCCCTTCCAGAACCCCCCATCCTATTCCCCTTCCCCTGCCTCTATGAGGGTGCTCCCCCACCCATGTACCCTCTCCGGCCTTCTTGCCCTGGCATTCCCCTACTGGGGCATTGAACCCCCACAAAACCAAAGGCTGCTCCTCTCACTGATGTCCAATAAGGCCATCCTCTACCACATACATGGCCAGAGCCATGGGTCCCTCCATGTGTACTCTTTGGTTGGTGGTCCAGTCCAGGGCGCTCCAGTTGACACTCGGGCTGCAAAACCCCTCAGCTCTCCAACTCCTCTATCAGGGACCTCGAGCTCAGTCCAATGGTTGGCTGTGAGCATCTGCCTCTGTATTTGTCAGACTCTGTCAGAGCCTTTCAGGAGACAGGCATATCAGGGCTCCCGTCAGCAAGCACTTCCCAGAATCTGCAGTAGCATCCTGGTTTGGTGACTGTATGTGGGATGGATACCCAGGTGGGGCACTTTCTGGATGTGTTAGAAAAAACTTTGAACAGAGGTATTCTACTTGATTTGATAATGCTATTGACAGAAGACAAAATTGATAAATGAAAGTCTTACTAGCATCTATAGGATACCTCCCTATGAATTGTTAGTAATGGAGTGCACAGAGGCCCCAAAATATGACAGGACATGGTAAATGCCTCTAGTTGTTCAAAAGAAATAAATGGAAAGATTTTATAACTGAAGGCAGCACACACTTGTGTTGCAGGACTTTGAGAAATCAAGATGTAAGATAAGAGTTTTCTGTCTCCTGGATAGTTGTTAATAATGCCAGAAGGTCCCATACTGCTATTTGGGGTCAACAGTCACTATCAGTTCCATCCAGTTGTGGATGGCAGGAGCAAAAGTAGTATTTGGCAAAGCATGCCAACCAATTCACAGAAGCATGACTATTATTGGGGGTGGGTAAACAACTAATTTGTGATGGAATTTGAAGGCAGTAACACATGAGAGAATTCATACCTGTTTAAAGTCCTAATGGAGTACTTACTCCAGTTCTGCTGCAAAGTAGAGGTGGGAAGAGCTACCCTCTAAATGTATATACTGTAAATTAAAGTCAGCTCTCAGCCATTTTTAAGCAAGTTAAAGACAGTTAAGCACTTTCCCCAGGTGAATTTACAGAGAACAAGCACATGCATACTGTGCTTCACAATGGAAGATCTCTATCACCTTCTCCAAGGCTCAAGAAGCTTTGTGGAAGCAGGTAGAGAAAGGAACTGCCATTCCTGCTGCTGTGAGCAAGCCCAATTGTGCCCAGTGGGTCAGAAAGAATGTCTTTGAAGTAGGACAGGATTGCTGGAAGGAGAAGGATTCCAGCAGGAAAGAAAGGAGGATGAGAAGGTGCATAGAGTGTTGTGAAAATTCAGTATATAAAGCTATGAATTTGTTAAAACAAAAACCTAGAGGTTATATTACAAAAAAAAGTTATAATAAAAGAAAATAGCATTGCTAAATAATGATCACGTTTGCTGATTATATAAACTAAGGGTTTGCGTATCATATTTATAAACTGATGGTTCCAGAGGCAGATTATAAACTGAGGATACAACCACTCAATATGTTATTGAGAGGTTTTTGTTGTAGATAGGAAAGAGAATACAGCCGGTGGTATCTGGAAGAGCCCAGAACAGAAAGAGAAAATAGTAGATTGCACATTGCCAGCAGACAGGATTCATGAAGGGGTGGGAAAGAACAAGAGAATACCAAGAGAGAGGCAAAGACGGAACCATAGCCAAAAGAATAAGGTTACAGGAATAATGTGAAGCTACGGGGAGGATTTTGAATTAAATTATTAAATAAATTCCAGCGGTGGGTGGTTTCTCTACCTGCCCTACTGCTTTATGTTCCTGAATGAAATATTCACACATAGCCTTTATATTTTGATATGCCTTAAACAGCGCAATAGCTAGGCCACTTCCTAATCTCTACTCGATTAATCCACATCCCGGCGATAATCTTACTAAATTCTATATTCTACTTGGGCTGTTCTAGAACCAGTTGAACCACACTTTCCCAGCTCCTTTACATGGCTCTTATGCTTCCTGTCCTCCACTCTTCTCAGGCATGGCCTCGCTTCTCCTTCATTCTCTCCTTTCCTGGTGGATCTCCTTCTCCTCTCCTCTCTTTCAGTCCCTAGCCCTGGCATCCTAAGGTCCAACCTCAGTCTGTCCTGCCCAGCCTTTGGCTGCAGGCCAATCAGAACCATCTGGGGCAAGTTCCCAGAAGCTAAGTGCAGACACTGGTATAAGCAGTTGTGGAGACCCAAATTAACATTAGAATACAAACAACGGAATGCCAAACAGATTGCAGGAAGAAAGCCAACAAGCTGGAAAAATTTAGGATAAGGAGTGGGATGAGAAGAGCCAGGATGACAAGAGTAGACTCAGAAATGTATTAACCTATACTTGTGCAACTGAGGGATTCTGGAGGCCAGCATGCAGTCTGGTGTGCTAATATACAATCCAGATAGATATTCATCCATTCTATTAGTGATAGGCATTTCTTCCTGTGGTGAAGTGAAACTGGCCTCACAAGTTATAAAGGAATGGTGGCATTTGTCCAACGACCAGAATTTGGATCTGACATTGGTCAAAATGGTTCCTTCTTGCTAAATTCAATGAAGCAATCAAAAGCTAACATTGGGTAATTTAAGTTAAATAAAAAAATAACTCGCATTTAATATATTTACTTCGTCTCAAAGGTATTGTAAGAGCCACTGTCAACCTGTAAGCCCCACCTGCTGAAAAAGCCAGTTATCTTCCTGGAATGATGGGAGTTGTAGTCCTCGGAAAATTAGGCCACCTGGGAAATAAAATTCTTTACTTTAAAACATCACGGGACTTGTTGCCACTCACTGAAGTCTCTGAGTGGACCTGGCCAGAGTCCATCCTCTTAAAGTATTTAATTAAAGCTTATTTCAAACTTAGCTAAAAAACTGTGGAACTGGTTATTCTCCTATGAATCTCAGGATTAACAGTACAAGAGAATGCATTTCATGATGGGGACAAAAGCTTTACAAATACATTTCCAGGTTTAATTTTGTAACTTTTATTTAATGTTTTACTAGAAAGGATCATGATTCCAACTTCCTATATGGCAGACTGTAGCTTTGACAACTGATCCTCTTGGCTTACCACCTTCCGAATTCTAGAATTGTGGTTGTGTGTCATAATGGATTGTTATCAAAACATATTTAAATCATTGCTTCCACAAAAATGGATTACCACATACAATGTTTTTTGTCATAATTATTACAATATGAACTTAGGAAAGCCCCAAACCTTTACAAATGAATAGTAGAAAAGTTACCCAATGTTTACATAAGGTTTTCTTTAGTCACTGGTGATTCAATTAAATTTTCCTTTTTCCCTTTTAAAAATAATATGTTTTCTACAAATTATTACTATCCATTAAGAATACAAGTACATTGCATATTAATATTAAAGTACCCTAAGATTCATGGAAAATTATTTCCCAATAATGTTCATATTCTATAAATTCATCGAGTTAATTTGACAAATTAGCCAATCACTATCCACATGTTTTTCTTGATTTTGCTTATAACTTTTTGCTTCAGTTTATTTTTTTATCTAAGTGAGTCATAAAATACAGTCAGTGGAAACAGGAAGAGAAAAAATAGAAAAGCTCGGGTTCTCCAAAGAGATGCCAAGATAGATAAACTTGCTTGAGAGGTATTTCTTTGTAGATAAAGAGAAAGGACAGAGGTTTTGCTTTCACAAATCAATGTAGGTCAGGCACTGCTGAAAGAGAAGAGTTTGTCTAGCAAGATACTCAGGCAGCAGAGTAATTCTGAGCAACACTTGGTTGATTTGGGAAGAGAATTCAAGCAGTAATCATCTAAGAGAGGAGTCTCAGAAGGATGATCACTTGAAAGAAAAGTCTCAGCACATTGGTCATCTGAAGAAAAGCTCCAGAAAAATAATTGCCAGAGGGAGAAATCCAATCATAATTAATAAACTGTCCTCAGTCACTAAACAGGATAATATGAATCCTGACTTGCAAATTTTATTGGTTCTTTTAAAAACATCTGATAGAGACCTGGATTGAATAAAAAAAAGGAGAAAGAGAAGTTAGCACCAACATCTACCTGTCCAAGTTTCCCAACTGTGGACTCAGTAGGACAAGTCACCTCATTGTGCTGCCACCATATCTTCCTTGCCATGGTGTCTTCAAATAAGGAGCCAATGTCTTTTCTTTCATGAGATGCTTTTCTCTGGTGATCTGTTAGTGCAACTAAGAAAGTAACTTATATAATAAATATACAGAAGACAAGGCCAATCTTCTGGTCATTTCCTAACATGTTGAGAGTTAGCAGAATGAGGCTTATGTATCAAGGTCTCTGACTCATAATACAGTATAATTTATGTCTTTAAAGCATTTTCCATCTTCCTTGCCTGTGATTAATGGAAGAACCTGGCCAATAGCCAGTAGTTACAATTTATAGATTTACAGAATCGAAACTGCAACATTTGTTTTCTCTTGTACAAGTTGAATTATTTCTACTGAAATGGACATCTAGACATATCTCCTGGCCATCTGTAGTCATTGCTTTTCTGAGTTACAGTTCTAGAAAATTTTAAAGACCCATAACAATTTTATTGTGATGGGAGACTTAGCAAATTAGTAGCTTATTGAGAGAAGGAGGAAAGATAATATAATTTCAATATTTTCTATTCTAATTTAATATATTTCAGTGGAACATATGTAAAAAGAACTAATTTATAAGTACTCACTGTTATAAGAATTTGAAATGGAAACTAGAAATAAATACACTTGAGAAATGAACATTTTTTGGTCACATGAAAAAGCATCTGTTTATCAGAAGGTTTCTCATATTCTCTGATTTATCTTTGGTCTTCCTAAAACATCAGCTCAGTCAAAAATGTGGAGTGTGTCCTCAGGAAGTAATTATAAACAGGAGTAGGAAAAACCAGACGAAAACTTCATATAATGTTGCAGTTGTCAAAGTGGCTATGCGGATAATAAAGACTCATTTCCTCTAGTACCATTGAAAAGTAATACTTAACACCAGAATTGTTCAATTCTAAGCTATAATTACCTGTCATTTCTGACATTTATTTGTCCAATGGCCAAATGGTCTCTCACTTTGTTCAAGAAGTCTTTAAAAGAGAAAGTAGAAGCCGAACAGCTACAAGGATTCTAGAAAGAGAGTGCTTGTCAGATGGTGGCCTTTGCACAGAACCATGTTCAAAAGATGAGGCTGAAATTAAAGATGCTTTTACTGAATGAACTGCAGAATAATAAAGATATCACTCAAAATACTGCATAGGATTTATATATATTCTATGCCCAATCAGAGGATCGTATGCCTTGTACCTCACTTGGATATTCTCTACATTATTTTCATTAATGATTACAATCATTACAGAAAATATTATCTTTCTTGAGACCATTGGGATAATTCACAAATTTAGAAATATTATTCACTTCTAAGATTAACACTTCTTAAGTCCTTTGGTACACCAAAATAGATATTCATATTGACTATTTACAACATTTATATTGCTGAGCACCAATCTTTTCCTGTACTACCATAATCTTATACAAAGCCAGCATTATTGCTTTTTTCATCCTTCTACATATTGTATGAACTATCTTTGTTAGATAGTTGACATGCTATTTTTTCTGCGAGAATAAGTTTAAATCAAGAAACCAAATGACTACTTTAAATAACATCCATGCCATATTTACTATTATTCTGAGTATTCCCAGGCTCTATTTCTGCAATACAGGCATTTATGTTTTAAACAGGTTTGTTTTGCTATCTGCTTTGGCTCTTCAGCAGCTTAAGTAATTGTCTTATTTTCTGGGAATAGACCTTACCAACGTACCTAATAAGAATTTGTTTTTCCTTTTCCTTTTCCTTTTCCTTTTTTCTCTCTTTCATTATCCTATAATGATTCAAACATTTTCCCTGAGAAATCTTGCCCAGTTACTCAAATATAAGTACATTAGATAGTTTACATTTACTAAAAACAAATAGTAAGTGGATTTAGTTTTAAAAATTTCTTTGTTGTGTATAATTACAGCATTTAGTACAAATTAAAACAAACTTGTATATTAATAAAATGGGTATATTCATTAGTACATTAAATGAGTAAATACTTAAAATAATCTTCAATGCACTTAAGAGTTGATCAATATTTGGACTTTAAAAAGATAAGTACAAAAAAACAATAAAAAGATAAGTACAAAACATAATTCTTATGATAAACACATTTAGGAAAATGATGGAAGTATTTTTAGGTAGGCATTTTACAAATTATTGGAAATTATGCTGTAATTCTGAATAGCAATATCTCACAGATCAAAGTCCTATGTATTGTACAAGAAGAGAAAATTAATCATCAATCTTACCCATTTGTAAACATTGCAAATTCAATGAAGATTGTCCTGGTAAGATATACCTACAAATTAAATACTGGCCCAGATATGATAACATCCATCTACTTTAAAATTGAATTTTAGTGCCTCATTAAAAAATCTATCTTTTACCATTATCAGGCTAAGAATCTGTACCTAGCCAGGTCACAAGGCCCAGGAGACTATTAGTATATTATTATTATTTTGTTTCCTGGATAGAGCATTATACTGACTCCTGAAGATTTATAATTATACACATAGATGGATGGAGTTTTCAACCTTGTTCAGAAGAACTTCAGTTTTTGAGCAGATGATGATTAACACAGACATCCTCATACTGTAGTTCCATTTGTTTCTTCATCCCTTTTATCCTAGACCAGGTACAGTCCTTTGCATTATATGGTCGTTTGCATATGCTTGCTGGATAGGGGGTGATGCTGTTAGGAGGTATGGCCTTGTTGGAGGAAGTATGTCACAGTAGGGGTGGGCTTTGAAGCTTTACCCATTATGGAAGAGTCGGTCTTTTCCTGGGTTCCTTTGGATGAAGATGTAGAATTCTCAGTTACTCCTGCGCTGTGCCTGCCTGAAAGCTGTCATGCTCTTGCCTTGATGAAAATGGACTAACCCTCTGAACCTGTAAGTCAGCAGGCCTACACAATTCAAATCACCCTCAGCAGCACCATAGTCCATATTCCTATTTGTCTGGCTCATTAATCCCCTCTTAAACCATTCCATGGCTTTCCAAATCCAAGGTCCCAGCATCTACAAAAACATGATCAGGTCTATCACAGCAATATTCCCAGGCCTTGGTACCAATTTCTGTCTTAGGGTTTCCATTGCTATGAAGAGACACCATGAACAAGATAACTCTTATAAAGAACAACATTTAATTGTGGCTGGTTTACAGAGTCAGAGCTTCAATCCATTATCATCAAGGCAGGAATATGGTAGCTTCCAGGCAGGCATGGTGCAGGAGGAGCTGACAGTTATTCATCTTCCTCCAAAGGAATCCAGGAACAAACTGACATTTCCACACTAGGCAGAGCCTCAAAGCCCAAAGCCATAGTGACATACTTCCTCCAACGAGGCCACACCTAGTAACAATACTACTCCCTATGGGTCAAACATATTCAAACTACCACCATAGTTCCCTATCTACCCCTTTTCCCTTCCTTCAATTCTCTGTAGCTCCATCTTGCTTCTTCAAGCTCATTTTTGTGAACATCTACTGAAGTGGAAATAGTCACTATGATATTGAATTAACCCTATACCCTACGTCCCCTCACTTACTTTCTCTACCTCTCTCAACTCTACCCTCCCCTATTTCTCTACCTTCCTGAGCCATCTTTTAGTTGTGCTCTATTACTAAATCATGTGTTTTCAGCCTTGCACTAATAAGGCCCTTCAGGATGATAACTGGATGATCCATCATAGCCAATCAAGTAGTACGTCTCCTGATACATAACCAGAAGTTCCTCTTTAAGGGACCACAGACTACCTCTTTGTGACCATAACTATACAAAGCTGGAAGCTGCACAATGGGCCTATGTCCCTGTACCCCATTGTTCTTATGCCTCAATGTTCAGAATGATAGATTGCATAGATGGCAAAACAGGATTCCTATGTGATTATAGATGACAATGCTTAGTTAGCCAAGATAGGGATGTTTGCTGAAATAACCTGTCTCTCTAGAAAGATAACCTGCCACATCTGGGTGAACAATTTCAGGAATAAGAAACTGCTGGAGAAAAATGAGGAGTACATGCTGCAACAATTTTCTCAGTCTCAAGTTCCCCCAAACCATGCCTACAAAAGGGACACAGTCAGCTTTTTCCCCTGTCAGACCCCTCAAATTCCAACTTGAAAGAAGCTGCCCCTAGCTATGAGAGCAAAAACAAAGTACCCTCTATTGAAGGTCAGACTTCTGTCTCCTTACGATGCCTCAGAAAATGAACACCCACTGTACACATTTATTATGGGATTGTTAATGAGAACATATGTTATTACAAAGACCAATACATTACAATCACTTTTCTTATGTTATAAAATCTGGTTAAAATTATTTACTGTATTACTTTTTAGAAGAAAGTGATTTTCATAAAGGTAGAATACATAAAAAACAAAACCAAAGGAGAATAGGTAGGTGTGTGGTAAATGTCAGTAGAAACTGACAAAAAAATGTAAACAAGCCTTGTCCTGAAATGAGTTGATTGGCAAAGATGTATTGCAGTAGAATTAGTCACAGATGCAGACAATTTACGAGATAATTAGAAATACTCTTTGGCATATTGACTGGCCATTAAAAACTAAATTCATTTTAATAAATCTATAATTATGAAACTGTGCTATGATAGATTTGTTTATGAGCATCCTCTTTTCCATCATCATATCCATTCACCCATGTCCTTCACAGAGAGCAAAACGCACAGGTGCTTCTGCGTTTACTGGCTAGTGAAGCAGTGCTCATGGATAGGTATGGCCTCATTGTTATGAGAAAACTTAAGGCATGATCCAAAATAATATTTACTAATATTTCAAAGGCCAAAATAAATTCGCAGTATGAGTTGGCTAATTAAAAGTAGTAATTGTAAACATTGCATTTTTGGATAAAATACAATACAGAAATATTGGACAGAGGTTGGGTAAAAATTCAAATGTTTTAAAACCTTAGTCATTTTATTTAGTAACTTAACTTTGTTGACCATGAAAATGGAAAGGCTGCAATAATATTGTAATTTAGGATAAATTGCTTGTGTTTAAGACATTCACCAAAATATAACGTATTCTCTCCATTTTTTCCCATTCTACTGCATTCTATAAAATTGAAGTGAATTAACTAATGTCTAAGTTAGGGTTTCTATTGCTCTCATGAAACACCATAACCAAAGCAATTTGGGAAGTAAATTGTTTACTTGAATTCCACTTTCTTTTCTTTTCTTTTTTCTTTTTCATATTTTTTATTACCTATTTTCTCTATTTACATTTCAAATGTTATCCCTTTCCTGGTTTCCCCTCCGAAAACCCCTCTATCCCATCCCCTCATCCCCCTGCTCACCAACCCACCCTCTCCCGCTTCCCTGCCCTAGCATTCCCTTAAAATGGAACATCCAGCCTTCACAGGATCAAGGACCTCTCCTTACATTGATGTCTGACAAGGCCATCCTCTGCTACATATGTGGCTGGAGCCATGGGTCCCTCCATGTGTACTCTGATGTTTAATCATCACTTCAGCATTGAAGGGAGCCAGGGTACCAGGACCCTGGAGACAGAAGTTGATGCAGAAGCCATGGAGAGGTTTTTCTTCTTCTTCTTCTTCTTCTTCTTCTTCTTCTTCTTCTTCTTCTT
>JADRCD010191919.1:0-32468 GCA_019843815.1 Montemys delectorum
TGTCTTATGGGGCAGCCTCACAGGTAGAAAACACCAGTACCACAAAGAAAAAAAAAAAGACAAAATATTGCTTTTGGTCTTTGGCAACTTCATGACACCAGGGATTTGACTTAACCTTCTGAGCTAGGATTAGAATTTCGGGCTTTGAGCTGCATAGAATGAAAACTCTGCCACACCCCAGTCTTGGAGCCCAGAATCTGAATCTTATGAACTTTATGATTTAATGCACACCCCTAAACATACACACTCGTCTCTCCCTATGGAGCCTGGCCATATGATCTTGAAGTTTTGACATCCTTCTGCCTCTGTCTCCGGGATGTTGAGACTACAGATGTGAGCCAGTATATCTGCCTATGATCTCACTTTCAAAGCCCAAGGCTTTATGTGGAGGTAGCAGGGTCAGAAGTTCAAGAGAAACCTTGACAGGTCAAATTCAAGAGCATCCTGGGATACAAGAGACCCTTTCCCATGAGACTTGTAAAATGGCTTCTTCAGTCAAAACGTTTGTCACCATGCCTGATGACCTGAGTTAGTGTTCACAGGGTGGAACAAAAGAACTGAGGCCCAAAAGTTGTCCCTGATGTCTACAAATGCACCATGGCATGAGCATGCTTTTGACCTCCCCAACAAACACATCATATGCATACACACACAAGATACACACATACACACGATAGTGATAGAAGTGAAATTTAAAAGTTTTTTTTTTTTTTTTTTTTTTTTTTTTTTTTTTAATAAGGAAACTTTGTCTTTGTTGGGCTGTGGTAGTCCATCCTTTCAATCCCAGCACTCAGGAGGCAGAGGCAGGCGGATCTCTGAGTCCGAGGCCAGCCTGGTCTACAGAGTGAGTTCCAGGATAGCCAGGAATACAGAGAAACCCTGTCTTGAAAAACCAAAACCAAAAAGAAAAGAAAAAAAAGGAAAAAAGGAAAAGAGAAAGACAAGAAAATAAACACTATCTTTAAATAATAATAATAATAATAATAATAATAATAATAATTGGGATAAAGACATTAGCTCACTCTGTGTATACAGGGTAGGGCCACAGTTAAGTCAGTTGCTAGTGCCCAACACTTGCCCTATTGGGGAGCCTAACCTCGCCTGGAAATTTCTATAGGATTCTTTTTCATTCATAGGTCTGAAACTGGGAGAGGAGAAGAGCCCCTGCCCATGGTCCCTCAGGTAGCTTATGCAAGCAGAGTGGACCCCTTGACCTCAAGTTGGGCAAAAGAGAACACCACCAGTTTCCAAGGACCTAGCAATGGCTTACTTTTTTTTTTTTTTTTAATGAAGGCCAGCGAGGACTGTGACTTCAGATGCCCTCCATCTCTGATGGTGCATTCTTATCGAGGGCGACTGACCACAGTGAGCAGCCTTTGAGAGACCGCAGCTCAGCTGGCTTTGATGTTGCCTGGCCTGTGGCCTGCCCGTGTGGATGCAGCGATCCTTCTACACAGCCGCACACCCACTGGGCCCCGCATCCTCTGCAAGGGACTGGAAGTCAGGCTTCGCAGCCACTGTGAGAAGCCCCCACCGCAGGCCACCCCAGCATTACTCACAGCTTCCAGTACCTGCTCAAGTTCAAACAGGAAGCCTGGGTTTTTCCTGTGTTGACGACAGCTTGTGTTCTCTTTCTGTTCAGCTTTGGGGCTCCTTGTTGGCTTGGGCTTCTGGGGATGAATGTTTGAGGGTATCAGCGTGCTTTGGGGTCTTTCTGGCAAATGTCTCAGCAGAATCACTTCTTCCAGGAAGGCTAGGCAAAGGCCTGGAGGGTGGCCTCGATCATCAATTGCTTTGCCAGTGAAAGAGGACTCTGGCCCAGCACATAGTGACCTGCAATACATACATGTTCTACCAATCCACATTGAAGTTGCATGTCCGCAGATAAGCCAAGCTCTTTGTGTGTTCCTGGGATATCACCTGTTCTGTGCCCGTGACCTAGGTAGTCACCCAGGAGATGTCTCCTCGTTTTCGTCTTCCTCATTCCTTCCCCCAGTGGAGACAAAGACCGTCTGTCTCTTTTCTTCAGTGTCCCCATGTGCAGCTCCTGCCCATGCCACCTATGAGGGTCTTCCTCCACTATGTCTTCATGGCTCTGCCTCATCTCCTTCCACCTACAGGCCACATCTTCCTGGATGCCTGAGGGACCACGTCAAAAACTCTCTTTGCTTCATCCTTGCTCACCTCCTGTGTGCTGAGCCTCTTTCCTCTGATGTTTGTTAGCTGGCTGGCTGGCTGGTTTTAAGATAGGGTCTTTTGTAGTCTAGATTGACCTCTAATTTACCGTATAGCAGACAATGACCTTGAACTTTCTGATTCAATGGCACTTCCTCCCAAGTGCTGGGATGACAGTATTTTACACCACACCAGATTTGATCTCTTTTCTCTGCATACATATCCATTCTGCAAGCATCCTCTACAGGGGTCTCTAGCCTTAGAGGGCAGGGATTGGATGTGGCTTCCTGTCTGAAGACCAACTCCATCCTACTGGTTAAGAGGGGCCCTTCCCAGTTGGGAAGATGTTCCCAGTACTCTGAATATGTTCTGGCTGACCATCTACCAATACCTTTCAAAACTGAAAGGAATCAAGCCCAGGCCCTGAGACGCCACACACACACACACACACACACACACACACACACACACACAGCCATGCCTAACTTCCCGTTGGAGCATGTGAGTGTATGTTCTGAAATGAGGGTCTCTCCATAGCCCACCTTGCCTGCTCATAGCCACATTTAGGCCTCTGTGGAAACATGACCTGGGGTCCTGAGGGAAGGCTGAAAGGATAATCTGCTAAAATGTATTGTGCATTAGGTTGCCTTGTAAATAATTTTAAGCATTTCTTCTTTTAAGAGACTAAACATTCACCTTAAATCTTTATTTTCTCAATTGAAAACTCTTCCATCCGGCAACGGGGAAAATGAGTGAGGAGCAAACTCCACCCCCACTGAGCCCGAAAACCAGAGACTTCAGACACACCCACCAAACTTCTCTCTCCAGACAGGCTCTTGAGTATCCCAAACTGGCCTCAAACTCATTACCTTGTCAAGTTTCTAATCCTCCTGCTGCCACCTCCCCAGTTCTGGGTTTACAGGCATGCTCCACCCCGCCTGGTTTTATTCAGGTTTGGGTTCTAACCTACGGCTTTGCGCTTAGTGGGCAAACTCTCTCTACCAACTGAGAGGCATCTCTATTCCCAACCAACTTACTGGGGGCTTATCATGCACAGCCTCTGCCTTCACAGCACTTCCTAGTGAGAATAAAGACAACTTGGTGGGCATAGGGCCTATCTTCTTTACACTAGGACTTGTAGGCTCTCTGGTCTGATGGTATGCCCCAGAGTCATATCTACTGCCATCATTATGACATCAGAATCGACAGTCAGTCTGGCCACACTGTTTTCAACACAGCTCCCAAGAGGCTGACTGATTGGACGTTCAAGACTAGTCTAAGCAACATAGCAAGACCCTGTACCAAAATAAAAGAACAACTGTGAGTCACTGTGCTTAGAGTTTTGCATGTATTCCCCCAGTTAATATTACAACCCTACATGCCAGTCATTCATTGTAAGAGGGGACTGAGGCACAGAGAAAAACCAGGTCTCCACCTTTGGTGTTCCCAGTACTCACTCATGCTGGCACAGTGATGGTGTGTATGGGGTATGGGGCAGTTTCTTCAGATCCAAGGGAAAATGGAAGGTGGGTGGTCTGGGGGAGGAGGGGTATCCCAAGACTTGGCTGAGGTCAGATCTCCAGTTAATATCTGTACTGGCTAGTTTTGTGTGTCAACTTGACACAGGCTGTAGTTATCACAGAGAAGGGAGCTTCAGTTGGGGAAGTGCCTCTATGAGATCCAACTGTGGGGTATTTTCTCAATTAGTGATCAAGGGGGTAGGGCCCCTTGTGGGTGGTGCCATCTCTGGGCTGGAAGTCTTGGATTCTATAAGAGAGCAGGCTGAGCAAGCCAGGAAAAGCAAGCCAGTAAGGAACATCCCTCCATGGCCTCTGCATCAGCTCCTGCTTCCTGACCTGCTTGAGTTCCAGTCCTGACTTCCTTGTGATAAACAATGTGGAAGTAAGCCAAATAAACCCTTTCCTCCCCAACTTGCTTCGTGGTCATAATGTTTGTGCAGGAATAAAAACCCTGACTAAGACAATACCAGAAAAGGACATTAAAGGTACTCAATGAATGTCCAGAGGAATTCCCCCAGAAGGCCAGAAGGGACTTTCACCTTGCTCCCTAAATTTAATGTCACAGTATTTTCACAAAGCAAACTGCACAATAGGGCATGATAGCATACTTCAGTAATCTCAGCACTCAGGAACCTAAGGCAGGAGGATCACACGTTTAAGGTCAAACTGGGTTACAGAGTAGAATCTAAGCATTCATTCAAAACAGCCTGATTCTCTAGATGTGGTGGTGCACGTCTTGAAGCCTACCCCTCAGGAGGCAGAAGCCAGTGGATCTCTGTAGTACATAATGAGTTCCAGGCTACTCAGGGCTACATAGTGAGACCCTGTCTCAAATAGAAATCAGACAGACAGACTGACAGACAGATGGGCAGACAGATAATAGATAAATGAATAAAACTGAATTTGAATTGGGCTTGGTGTCACAGGCCTGTGATCCTAGCCCTTGGGAGGCAGAAGCAGGATGAGGGAGGAGTTCAAGAGCATCCCTGGCTACAGAGTGAGTTTGAGGCTGGCATCACTACCTGGCAACACGCTTCAGTATAAACCCTAAGTCCCACCTTCATCTCCTGAACCAGAATTGCTGTGTTTGGCTCAGTGTCTACAGCTTTAAAAGCTCTCCAGGTAGTTCTCATGTGCAATGAAGTTTGAGTATCACCAAGCTCCAGAAACATTATTTTCTCTCTTACTCGAATGCCTTCTCTGATGGGGGGTTCATTGCTCAACAAAGTGGCCAACCATTGGCTGAAGTGGGCTGAGTCAAGCACAAGGACATTGGCTAGAGTGTTGTTTGTGGTTGTGGTAATCTAAACATGATGTATATTTTCAACAGTGGGGGAGTGGGTACACACTTGGAATTCTGTACACAGTCAATAATCTCAGCCAAGCAGGAGGACCTCCAAATCAAGTTCTGTCTGGTTACAGCATGAGATCAAGGCTAACTCAGGCAACTTACTGAGACCTTGTCTCAAAATAAAACATAAAAAGAAGGAGATGTTGTTCAGTGGTAGAGTGCTTTCCCAACATGGGTAATATTTAATCCCCAGTACAAGAAAGAAAGGGAGGAAGAGACAGAAACAGACAGACACACAGAGAAAGGCAAAGAGACGGACACACATACACACACACACACACAGAGACAGAGACACACAGAGACGGAGATACTCAGAGACAAAGAGAGACAGAAACAGAGAGAGAAAGAGAGAGAGAGGTAGATAATCTCTAAGATGTGCCATTAATTAAAAAAAAAAAAAAAAAAGGAAAGTGCTTGTTAGGAGCTGGAGAGATTGCTTAGTGGTTAGAGCTCTGGCTGCTCTTCCAGAGGACCTGGATTCAATTCCCAGCTGCCCTCCATGGTAGCTCACAACTATCTGTAACTCCAGTTCCTAACTGACACCCTTTTTTGGTTTCCACAGGTACCAGGCATGCATATAATACATGCAGGAAAAACACACATACATGCAAAGCAAAATAAAATTTTAAAAAGGAGTTGCTAAAGAAATATATATATATTATATATAACACACACATATAATATATATATATATATATATATATATATATATATATATATATCTCAAATGTAGCTCAGCTGTAGTGTTTACCTAGCATGCACAAGACCTTGGGTTCCATCCCAAGCACTGCAAACAACACAAAACCTCTCAGGCTTATGTACTATTTTGATACATTGAAGTTCATTATACTGCAAGCAAATCCATCTACCATTGTATGTGTATGTATATATAAATGAATGCATATGTATGTCAAAATATATTGAAAACTGATCAAGAAGATCCATCCATCTGCTGCCTCTGGAAGAGGACACAGGAGGTGGAGAGCTCCTAGCTTTCCCTATACTATTTTTCTTGGGAATTGGTATTATTGATGTTAATAATAGAAGTTTATTTCATTTAAAAACCCATTTTAGTGCAGGTAAGAGATGTCTCAGCATGGAAACAACCTGGTCTCCAACTTGACTTTTATCCCTAGGACTCACATAAAGGTGGAAGAAAAAGTTGCCCTCTGACCTCCATGTGTGCCCTGTGGTGGTTGTATGTTTTCACATGCACACACGCACACACACACACACACACACACACAGAGAGAGAGAGAGAGAGGGACAGAGAGACAGAGACAAAGTTTATTTTAAGGGATGTTTTCCTAGAGAGACAGGAGGGGGAAGGAAGGGGAAGGAGACGGAAACAGTAACAACTCCCTCCCTGGGGGTGGGGATGATTCTTTAGGTTTTGGGGCTACAGGGCTAGGAAGGCCTCTATGTTCTTCATATAGCTGCAAGAGGTCACACAGGATGAGGAGAAGTGGGATTCTGGACCCCTGCCTCTCGAGACCATCCAAAAGGAACCATTGCCTTCCCAGGTCTTCCTAGTGGCTTTAGAAATTCCTTCTGCCCCTGTGCAAACAGCTCATCTCTAGCCTGAAGGTAGTCTGGTTTCGGCCTGAAATTCAGACGTAGGGTGCATTTGTCTGACACCTATGCCAAAGAGCCATGATGGCCTACTGCTCACCTGAGTCCTTGCCCATTACTCCCATGAACATGGGCAGCCTGGTCTTCAGAAGAAGGCTCCCTCTGGACTGCTGGCTCTTTCCTCTCTTTATTGCAGGTATTCCATGGGAGGCTGCCACAAATAAGAAGAGAAGAGAGCTGCTCGAGATCCCAGCATCTGAAGGACAACAGCTCAGATCCAGTTGTGATGCTAAGATGCTATGCTGCTGCTGCTGAGGCAGTGGCGTGTGGCATTGGGTGACATCTGAAGTCCTGTCTGCCCTGGCTGATATGTCTGTGGGTGTGTGACCCCCAGCATATGTCACGGACAGCTAGCAGATTGCTGGGTGAATGAGGAGAGGTTTTAGAAGGTGTCTGCAAGGTGGGCTCAGCAGCTGATCCCCTGGGGAGTGGGGGCTACAAGGGCCAGTCATTTAGGTATCTAGGTCCCCTTGTACCCTACAGTGGAGAGGGCTGGGTCTCACCCCTAGAAACAACTTCTGTATCCCGTTAACTTGATACAGCTTAGCCTCAAGGGAGAAGAGCCAGGGCTTCCCCTTCCAGCGAGGGGTAGGGTGCCATGGATCCATGAGCACTGTCTGAGGCTGCTGGAGCCCAAGCCCTGTTCATGCCCGCTAAGCGCAAGGCAGGGGCCTGTGTCCAGGATCCCACCAGACTCCTCTCACCCAGCTTCCTCTCCAACTCTGCAGTAATATTGGAACTAGGGTGGGGGTGGGAATGACAGAAGTTTTTAATCCTTTGTGACTCAAAGCCTAACTTCTCATTTGTTTCAAGACGCCCCTTTAGCCCAATAGGGGACAGCGGAGCTCAGGGGAATTCTGCTCGGTGGAAAAGCTTCAGGTGTTACTTTTGGTCTGGGTGGAACAGGCCTCCTCGACCTTCCTTACTAGAATCTCAGATGAAAATGCCCATTAATTGGAGTGCTAGTGGCGCTGGAGGGTCTTTGGATCTGACCCCTAAGGGACTGAGCCTGAGAAGGAGGGCATAGAACAGGGTCACCCCTCCATGAAGTACTAGCTGGCCCCATTCATTTACGGTTCCCAAGCAGAGAGCTTTGAAGTGATAGTTGCCCCAGGTGCATCAGCTTCTGCATTGACTTCCTTGTGGCATGATCCCCTGCCACCTCCGGCCACCTCCTGCCCTAGTGCCAGCACCTTGGGAGTGGCTGCCAGTGCTTTGCATGGGAATGGGTTGGTGACACCCACTGGGCGCTTTTTGTTCTTTGTGAACCCAAGCCCAGGGAGGAGAGCTAGGGACTTCCCTGCAGATTCCTGTTTTGAGTGTCATGGTGTAGGCATGTTCGGCTAAGGTGGGGAGGGGGGGGGGAGGGCAGGGGCATACCAACACACAAGGATTTCCTCTCAATGAGTGGGGAGGTCTGCGCAGGGCCAAAGCCAGAGAGGACCTGCACCTGGCAAGACGAGATGCAAAAGACCAGTTTCTAGTGAAATCCCTACTCAGACTTCCAATAGCATTACTAAGAAATAAGCATAGAGGATCTGGAGAGATGGCTCTGCTCAAACTTGGGTGAAGCTGCAAGAGCTCCCTGCCCCAAGCCACATTGCCATCGCCTTAAATATATTTTTATTTGTTTGTTTATTTATATCTTACGCGTATGGATGTTTTGCCTGCATGTATGTATGTGTACCACATGCATGCAGTGCCCAGAGGCCATGAGAATTACTGGGACAGAAGTTGTAGATAGTTGAGTGCAGGCCACAATGATGAATTCAGGTCCTCTGGAGGTGCAGCTAGGGCTCTTAACTGATGAGCCATATTTCCATTCCCCATTTTATTTAAATAAAGCTGCAGAGGCTGGAGAGGCTGTATGTCAGTGATAGAATACATACCAAGCACGTACGAGATCCTGGGTTCCATCCCTACTACCACACACAAGAAACTTCAGTTGGAAGAATGGAGAGAGAAGCTGGAGAGGTGGCTCAGTGGTTAAGAGCACTGGCTGCTCTTCCAGAGGACCCTGGCCCCATTTCCAGAACCCACATGGAGGCTTACAACCACCTGTAACTCCAGTACAAGGGGATCTAACAACCTCTTGTGACTTCCTGGGCTACCAGGCATGCGTGTGGTGCACATACATACATGCAGGCAAAACATTAATCCACATAAATAAATCTCTTTAAAAAGTTAAAAAAAAATAGAAAAATATCTGCTAGGCTTCTTAATAACTTCTGATTTAAAAAAAAAATTACACAAGGGCTGGAGAGGTGGCTCAGTGCTTAAGAGCACTGACTGCTCTTGCAGAGGTCCTGAGGTCAGTTCCTAGCAACCACATGGTGGCTCACAACCATCTGTAATGGGATCTGATGCCCTCTTCTGGTGTGTCTGAAGAGAGTGATAGTATACTCTCTTTTTTAAAAAATATTTATTTATTTATTTATTTATTTATTTATTTATTTATTTATTATACATAAGTACATGGTAGCTGTCTTCAGACACCAGAAGAAGATATCAGATCTCATTCCGGGTGGTTGTGAGCCACCATGTGGTTACTGGGCTTTAAACTCATGACCTCCGGAAGAGCAGCCAGTGCTCTTAACTGTTGAGCCATCTCTCCAGCCCGATAGTTTATTCTTATACATAAAACAAATAAATAAAATTATACAGTAGTCTCTCTGTGTGTGCGCACACACACATCCATGTGCATGCATGCTATAGCATGTGTGTATAGGTCAAAGGACAATGTGTGGAATTGTTTTCCTCTCTCTTTCCACGATGTAGGTTCTAAAGACTAAATGCAGGTCAGGCATGGCCAACGGCACCTTCCCCTGCAGAGCCATATTACTTCTGAGTTTGAATGGCATCCATAAAAGACACTCAGAACATTTTAATATATTTTCCTATTTTATTCTTTGCAACAGGCTCTTAGGTCGACAGAGGCCCGATGAACTAGTATCTGCATCTTGTAGAAGGTTGGCTCATGGCAATCTGTCTTTCCATGGCTGAGTTCTTCCAGTTTGAGGGAGCATGGGCGTAGCCGGGGTGGAAAACGGGGAGCGGGCACAGAGTAGAGCCTCCTGACCAGATTCCCTTAGGCTGTGCCATTCTTTAGGGCATGACCAGCATCCAGACATTGTTAGCTTTCCTGGTACTGACCACACTCAGATGTCCCTGTCAGTGTGAGAGGGAGTGAGATAGCTCCACACTGCTGCCCCCAGTAGCCTGTGAGAGGGGGTGAGATAGCTCCATACTGCTGCCCTCATAGCCTGAAATGTTCCCCTGGACTTTCAGGGTCCTTGAGTCAAGCCAAACCTGGATTTGTGGCTTTGATGCTGAAAAAAATTTATAGGACTAGACAGTTTACTGAGGTTGGCAACTTTCTTAAATACATTTTTAATGACTTTTTAAAAAATATTTATTTGGATCATTATTGAATGAATGATGGCTGGATAAATTACAAAAACAAACAAACAAACAAAAAAACATTTATTTGCCTGTCAGTGATGATGCCTTTAATTCCAGCACTCGGGAGGCAGAGGCAGGTGGATCTTTGTGAGTTTGAGGCCGGCCTGGTCTACAGAACAAGTTCCAGGACAGTTTGGTCTACAGAGTGAGCTCCAGGACAGCCAAGGCTAGACAAAGAAACTCTGTTTCAAAAAACAAACAAAACAAAAAACCAAAAAATTTTATTTTATTTGTGCATACATGTGGGTACTTGTGCCACAGTGTTTGTACAGAGGACAGACAACAACCTACTGGGGTTGGTCCTCACTTTCTGCACATGAGCTAGGTAGTGGGGATTGAACTCAGGCTAACAGACCTGGTGGCAAGTGCCTTTGCCCCTGAGCCGTCTCACTGGCCTAGAGGTATTTTAGTATAGGCTTAAGCCTGAAGAGAAGGGGCAGTCAGAAGAAAGTTAGGATATACCAAGTACGGGGAGGGGGCATGGTGGGTCTTAGGAAAAGCAGGGAGTAAATTAGACCTACCCAAGCACGAGTATTTCCAAGAGAAAATAAAAGACTCATTGTTTTTACAGGAGCTACATGTATCCTTTTGGTAACTCTCAGGTTATCTCAAATGCTGCTAAGGACCACCACCCTCCTCATTGTGTTTTTGATATGAGAGGGACCTGAGGTGGCCCTGGAGATACCTGGATGTGTCCCCCATCTGATAAGATAAAACTAGGAGCCACTAGTGCCACGCAAGGAGGTTAGGATGCATCTTTTCCCTGTGATGGGGTTTCTGATGAGAGTCCTAGAAAACTTCAGGTTCCTGGCTGGGAAGGGAAACCTCAGGCTGTGGTTAATTGGACTGAATTTCTTGATCTTCTGCTAGCAAAGATTTTGACCAGATTGCAGCTTAGGTGGGGGGTTCCTGCAGGTGTCAGACAGGGAAGCAAACTTAGAGGAGAAAGAAGAATGAAAACTTTGTCTACCTGGATCATACTTCAGGGAGTCTCATTTCAGGTGGCTCACGGTCGGCATACTTAAAACACGGTACATTTTAGGAAATGGTTTCCAGGCAACAATCTTTCCAATTCAGGCACACAATTAAGTTTAAGGTGTGACAGCTTAGAAACGCCTTTACTAAGTACATGCGGCCACAAGGGTGGGTTCTATAGCTAAAAGGCTAGAATCTAGGGTGGTCTCTGACCAAGATAACATAGAGGTCAGTAGGCCATAGAGTACATGTGACATCTCCCCTAAGCATAGGTAATGGTCCAGGGAGGGAAGAGTCTGGGATAAGCATTCTGGGGGATTTGGATGAGGTCTGCCTCTATAGCAAAAGGTGGGTGAGGTCTGTCTCCGCATAGCAAAAAGGTCACCAGGTCAATGGACAAAATCTACTCTAAATTCTCTGGGTGGAAAAACAGGTATTTCACCTCCTCCATTGACAAGAGGTCTCTGTGTATTTAGCATGCCTGCTTTCCCTAGTGATTTGTGGGCACAAGGACCTTTGTGCCCCCAACACTTAGGAGCTTCTTTCTTCTTCCCCACTTCTCCTGTCCAGAGATTTCCCTCCTTCGGATCCTGCCTCAGCCCAGCCTGTATCTTCAGAGCTGGCACTTTGACAGAAGTATTAGAAACAAGAGTAAGAACCCAACCCTCAGCAAAGCCCCGGGAGACCGAGGGCCGTGTGTCTGTCACCTTTACCCTGTCTGCTCAGGATACTTGAGGTCTTGGAACACGGTCTTTCTGCAGCTTCTCTCTGAACAGGTGGTGGCTAGGGGGTGGGTGAGCCTTTGGAGAGACCTCTCGCCCTGTGCAGTCACTCCCATGATTACCAACCCTGGTTTTTAAGGAATGGCCAGTGGGAGATAAGCAATGAGGTATGGGTCATCTCCCCTACATTCAAACACTCACTACACACACACACACACACACACACACACACACACACCACAAAATCCCCTTCATTCTGAAGCCCTAGTTATCCTTTGAAGTTTAAACTTGGCAGTTCATTACTGTAAGTCATTCTAAACTTCTGATTTATTTTTACCATTCATTTTTTTACTTTCATCTGAAAGCAAGTGAAACCTGGTGGTGGGGCAGGTAGTATGTGGGGAGACTTGTTGGGGTTCCCAGGGGCACAGGAACTAACTAAAATATGCTCTAAATCAATCTCTCTCACATACACGCACATTCATACACGTCCCATGGAGGTTTATTTTCTTCTAAATATGCTTTGGAATTTGGGAGGAATGTACCAATTAAGCCTAGAAGTTTAAGGTTTGGTATGTGTGACTGTGTGTGTATGTGTGTGTGAGTGTGTGTATATGAGTGTGTTTGTGTATGCATGTGTGTGAATGTGTGTGCGTATTGTGTGAGTGTGAGTGTATGTATGTGGTGTGTGTATGTGTGTATGAGAGTGTGTGTATCTGAGTGTGTATGCATCTGTGTGTAAATGAGTATGTGTGTATGTATATACATGTGTGTGAATGAGTGTGTGTATGTGTGTGTGTGTGTGTGTGTATGTGTATGTGTGTATGCATGAGTGTGAGTATGTGTCTGTGTATGTATTTGCTTTTTGAGATAGGGTTTTGTATTTTCTGGACTGACCTCAAAGTAGCAAGTCTTGCCTCAGTCTCCTGAGAGTAAAGATTAAAGATTCGTGTCACCATGCCCAGAGAAGACAGAGTTTAAAAGATTGAGAAGAAATGACACTGGTTGTGTAAACAGGTGGGCAGAATGCTGGCTAGTGTGCATAAAGCCCCAGGTTGGATCCTCAGTGTAGACAGAATATGGTGCTGAGTGCCTGGAACCCTGCTTCTGGAGAGGTGGAAGCAGGGAGACCAGATGTTCAAGGTCATCCTCAGCTATGTAGTGAGTTTGGGGACAGTCTGTGTTACACGGCAATTCATGTATAAGATTACTTTCTATATTTTTATTTTAGAAGCAGTGGGATAGGAGGGTGTGTAAGTCCCAGTTGGTGTGCAGGTCAGAAAGCAATTTACAAGAGTTGATTCTCTTCTTCCACTAGGTAGATTCCAGGCATTGAACTTGGGTCCCTGGATACCTTTACCCAACTGAGTCATCTTTCTGACCCAAATAGGTTTTTGTTTGTTTTCATCTTTAAGGAAAATAGCTGGGGAGTCAACGCATCCTGTAAAGTGCTTGCAAGTACCAGGACCTGAAGCGGGCCCTGAGAACTCACATATAAGAGCCTTGCAGCCTTAGAGCACAGGAGGCTGAGACAGGGGGGTTCCTGGGGCTCACTGCGGTAGCCTAGCCTAATTAGCAAGCTATCTCCAAAGAAAGCACAAACAAAAGGAAGTACTCCACAAAGAAAGCATGAGGAAGCATCCCTCTTGTCAGCTACAAAAAGAGGCCAGAAAAGCGTCAAGGGAATCAGCATCCTAAAATACTACAGAAAGACTGTGCTGTTCCCAAACGAGTGACAGGCATTTCTTACAAAAAAAAAAAAAGTACATTTCTGACTTTCACAGACAGACTCTTGCAAAAACACCGACAGAGAGCATGGCTCAGAAAGGTAGAAGAGGTTGATACAGGAAGATCCTATGTTTGAGGCTACCTAGCTATCTAGAAAGATTATGTATGTATGTGTATACACACACACACACACACACACACACACACACACACGGGGCAGATGTGGTATTACAAGCCTGTAATCCAATGCTTAGGAGCCAGCATAGACCAAGATGTTCCTTGAGTACCCAAGAACTGCATTTAAAAAAGAAAGCAGGGGTGGGAGGGAGAGCTGGAAAGATAGCTTAGTTGTTAAGTGTACTTGCCTTGCGATTAAGAGGACCAGAGTCCCAATCCCAGCACCTATAGAACAAGCCAAAATGGTCCATCACACACTTATAACCCCAATACTGAGTGAGTGGGGTTCTGAGAGAGACCCTGTCTCAAAGACACAAGGCAGAGAGTGGTGGGGCAGGAACATGAAGTCTTCCTTTGCCATGAACACACACAGCTGCACACACAGCTGCGCACACAGCTGCACATACACAGCTGTGCACACAGCTGCACATACACACAGCTGCACACACAGCTGCACATACACACAGCTGCACACACAGCTGTGCACACAGCTGCACATATACACAGCTATGCACACAGCTGCGCACACAGCTGCACACACAGCTGCGCACACAGCTGCACACACCAGCAGACACCTGCACATACACACTCCTACACACAGGGGATAAACAAAGAAAGAAATTGAAGTGTGAAAGGAGTGGAACAGAAGAATGAGAAGGGGGAGCAGTGCATGCTGGGTAAATCTAAAGACACTGCCTACATTAAGCACTAAACAGACAGCTTCTGATTGTGGAGGGCTGAAAAAACAGAGAAGAAATATGTCGAAGGAATTTTTAGGGAAAAGAAGAAACTGTGAGGGAGACATATTTATATAAGATATTTGTAAGTTAGGGTTGGAATTACAGCTCAACAACACCTACAGCATGTTGAAGGCTGTAGGTGCTATGTTGTGCTGTATTTGGAGATCTGGGGAGTGTGTAGTGGGGCGGTTGTGCAGAACAAACAAAAGCAAACCTTGGGCTCTTTAAAAAGGGCAAAGGGCCAAGATAAACTCTCAGGAAAATGGACCAGCTGCACAGGGCAGAAGGAGTCAGACTTTAAGCTAAGAAGTGAGTGTCGTGACCGATGAATGGGCAGTGGTAAGACCACTGGCAGTGCTCCCCGAGGACCAGATCCCATTCCCAGCAGCCATGTCAGGTGGGTCACAGCCTCCTAGGACAGTGACTTTAGTAGTTCCAGAGGAACCGATGCCTCGTCTGGCCTCCGCAGATACCTGCTGACACATACATGAAAATAAAAATGGAAATAAATCTTTTTGCAGGAGTAAATAGTAAATGTAATGAGAGATACTGTGATGAGAGGACAGTGGCAAGCAACTTCCTTTCCCCAAGTAAATGTCAAAGATGTGGTTTTCAAGAAACCTGTAAAGCCCCAATCCTACTCACTGTCTCCAAGGAGGCAGCTGAGAGTAAAAGCTACCCGAGCTTGAGGACCAGAGTTCCATGCCTGGAACTGGGACCCCATAAAAAGCCGCACTTGCTGACTCACAGCCTCTTGGGTGTAACTCCAGCTACAGAGGGTCTCCTTCCTCGGGCCTCTATGAGGACACACACAGACATACACACAGACACACACAGACATACATACATGCACATACACAGACACAGACACACACACAAACACATACACTTACACAGACACACAGACACACATACACACATATACACACACAAACACACAGACACACATACACAGATAAATAAAAATAAAATTTTAAAAGAATATACAAGAAAACAGAATAGTTCTAGCCCTAACCCTATTATCTCTTGCTGGGTAACAGACCACACCCAACATTATTCCTTGTGCTTTCAACTCTGGCTGGTAGCTCAGAAGGGCACTTTTTTTTTTTTTTTTTTTCGAGACAGAGTTTCTCTGTATAACCCTGGCTGTCTTTGAACTCACTCTGTAGACCAGGCTGGCCTTGAACTCAGAAATCCGCCTGCCTCTGCCTCCCAAGTGCTGGAATTAAAGGCGTGCGCCACCATCGCCCGGCTTTTGTTTTGTTTTGTTTTTCCGAGACAAGGTTCTCTGTGTAGCCCTGGCTGTCCTGGACTCACTTTGTAGACCAGGCTGGCCTCGAGCTCAGAAATCTGCCTGCTTCTGCCTCCCAAGTGCTGAAATTAAGGGTGTGCGCTACCACTGCCCGGCTGAAGGGCACTTTTAAGTAGTTTGGCTGCTGGTCTCTGCTGGGGTCCTTGCAAGGGCAGCCATCTTGCAGCATGGCATTCCCTCACGCACCTGGCAATTGTATCAAGTCACAGTTCCATTAGATCATTCCAGGCCCTTATGTTTGTAGGACTCCCAGCAGGCCACAGAGCAGGGCAAGTGCCATAAATGGGTGCTTTTTCAAGTTGTTGCTGGCATCATGGTTGTTAACGTCTGATTGGCAAATTATAACAGGTCTGGGCCAAAGCAAGTCACCAAGTCAGTGTGGAAGGGATTATGCATAGGATTAGAGGATGGGGTGACATTCCAGCCAGCCCTGGAGGTGCACGACTTTAATCCCAGCACTCAGGGAACAGAGGCAGACAGATATCTGAGTTTAGGGGCTGCCTGCTCTGCAGACTGAATTCCAGCAAGGGTTGCACAGAGAAACCCTGTCAATCCCAAACACAGAGGAGTGGGTGGGAGGGCTTATCATGTGGTGGTTTGAATAGGAATGGTCCTTATAGATGCACGTGTTTGAACGCTTGGCCCATATGGAGCGGCACTATTAGGACATATGGCCTTGCTGGAGGAAGTGTGTCACTGCAAAGTTGGGCTTGGAGGTCTCATATAAGCGCAAACTATGCCTGGTTACACAGTCCCCTTCTTCCTACAAAGAAAGATGTAGATCTCTTGACTCCTCCAGCACCATGTCTGCCTGCATGCCACCATGCTTTCGGCTGAGAGACCAGCCCAACTCCATCTTGGGTTCAGGCTCCATTTTTAGAGAACCTGACCTAAGGTTGAACTCTAGTTAACCACCAAGCCTGCACTGGTTTCCAGGTCATTCCTTAGCAACCACCAATCAGGAGGAATGCAGAAGTTGTACCTAAAAAATATTTACCTATGAAAGTTTATAGTTTGGCTCCCAGCACCAGCCAATCATTTCAAGGGGTAACAAATTTCATAGTACCTCCCCCCCAACCAGATGTGTAGCAAGCTGGGTACCCTCTTGCTTATTTGCTTGCTTGAAGCTAGGCTCGGGGCTTCACCCTCTTGTCCTGCTGCATCAGTGACATTGGTGTGGCTCCAGGTCAAGCTTGAATAAAGAGCCTCGTGTGATTGCATCAGAGTCGGCTCCTTGGTGGTGTTTTGAGGGCTCACAACATGGACACAACACAGCCATGAATCATGGACTGAACCTCTGAAACTGTAAGCCAGCTCCAAAGAAATGTTTTCCTTTATAAAAATTGCCTTGGTCATGGTGTCTCTTCACAGCAATGGAAATCCTAACTAATACAACCAAATAATCAAGAAAATCTATATTTCTTTGGATACCAACACAGAAAACCGTTAAAATGCAATCAGAGCTGAGTCCAGAGCAGGCGAGATGGCTTCATGGGTAAAAGTGGTTGTCACAGGCTGGAGAGACAGCTCAGGGTTAAGGGTACTTGTTGCTTTTGCAGAGGACACAGATTCAATTCTCAGCACCTATATAGGGGCTCATAACCGTTGGCAACCCTAGTTCCAGTGAGTCCAATGGCCTCTTCTGGCCCAGTCCTTAGCCCCTGGGCATGTGCACAGTGTACATACATACATACATACATACAGGTAGAACACTTATACACATGATATATATATATATATATATATATATATATATATATATATATATATAATCATAGCTGGTTATGGTGGAACATTCCTTTAATCCAGAACTTGAAGGCAGAGGAAGATGAATTTCTGTGAGTTCAAGGCCAGCCTGGTCTATATAGTGGGACTCCGTCTCAAAAAAAAAAAACCAAAAACAAAACAAAAACAAACAACAAAAAAAAAACAGGATGGAAGAGAATGGCTAGAGAATTGGCTCAGTGGTTAATAGCACTTGTTTTTGTTTTTATTGTTATTGCTGAGAGAGACAGAGACAGAGATGAGACAGAGAACACATTAACAAAAAACAGAACAAACAAACTAAATAACATAAGAGAAAGATACACCATCTCAGTGAGAGGCTCGGCAGGTAAAGGTGCTTGTCATGTGAGCCTGGCAACTGGAGTTCAACCCCCAGAACCCATTAAAAATGGAAGGAGGGAAGGGACACCGCAAACTCATCTTCTGACTTCTGAGGTGCCTGGTGTCAGATGCCTTCCCCGACTGAGAGGCAACCTTCAGGTATGGTGGCCTGTGCCTGTAATCCCAGCACTTGGAAGTCTGAGGCAGAAGGATTACTGCGGATTCCAGGCTCACACATCTGTAATCCCAGCCCTGGGATCACCATGAGTTGGAGGCTAGCCTGAGCTACACAAGGAGTTTCTGGGTTGCAAAGTGAGAACCTGTCTCAAGAAACAAATCAAAAAAGGGAAGGGGAGGGACGAGGCGTGGCTTTCCAGTTTCCCCGGGGTGCACCGACCTCAGTGCTTTTAGTCCTATATTTCCTGAGGACCCTCCAGATGCCAGGCACTGTGCCATCCGGGAGAGTGGATGGGAGAGCAGTTGGGAGAGTGGTTGGGTTGCTCTGGGATAATGTGAACTGAGCATCCCGGCACAGAAGCCCTGGGTCAGCTGACACTCAGTGGTGACCCTATCATCATTATGTTCCTATCTCTACTGGTTTCTAAGACATGCCACTGAGCGTTCGGCTGTGGAGGTGCAGGGCCTGGCTCTCATTAGTCTTGCTCGGTTGTACCTGAGGCACGCTCATTAGTCTGTGTTTGGCTGTTCCCTGCAGTTGCTAAGGCTCCCAGCCCAGAGTGTAAACAGATCATCACTAGCAGAGCCCTGGGTAAGAGGCCCTCGGTGCAGGAGTGCAGGCCTTGCGGGGTCAAGAGGAGGCTTCCCAAGGAGACACACAGTCTCCCGGGTCCTCTGCCTAAGCCTGGCTCTGGTTCTTAGTCCTTCCTCAGTGTGCCTTTCTGCATCCACTTCAGCCACACGGATCAAACATTTCTAACAAAAAGAAAAACCCGATGAGACATCACACTTAGGGAGTGTGTAACTTTTGCTGTAATGGAGCATGTGGTCCTGAGCCTAAAGGAACATTGTCGGGGGTAGAATGCAGTTGGCTTCGTTCTATCAGCATGAGAGTTCTCTGAACCTTTTAGAAGCCCCCGGTGCCTTGGCTAAGCCTATGCCAGAGCTCAGAAGGCCGGGGGTACCATGTCTGTTTGGCCTCAGAGGTGGTACATTGGCTCTTTAACAAGGCAGCTCCGTGTCCTGGAGGATCTTAGGGGGCCGAGGGGCAGCTCCCCAAGATGCCACCCACTGCAGCACAAAGCATTCCGGCACTGCCCTCTCCTTAGCTGGGGTGGGA
Source organism: Montemys delectorum (assembly GCA_019843815.1). Lineage (NCBI taxonomy): Eukaryota > Metazoa > Chordata > Mammalia > Rodentia > Muridae > Montemys > Montemys delectorum. The sequence continues at coordinate 19,198 of JADRCD010191919.1, forward strand.
AGACTCTGGCTTTGAAATTCCACTAGACTCCCAGGAAAGCCAGTTTCCTTCTGGTCTGAGGCCGAGGAAGTCCTGTGCCAGAGCATGTCCAGGCCTAGGCGTTGGCACTGCAGCCCGGTGGCTGGTGGGAGAGAAGCCATAGGACAGCCCTACAATGTGCAGGCCTGTCTGGACCTTTCTCTTCCCATGGCCCCAAGCCTAAAGCTCAGGAGTTCCCTGCCAGCGTTGCCGCCTCACAGGCTGGCACCGCTTGCTCATATGGAAGGCCTATAATTTGTGAGTCATGGCCTGTCGCCGACTAGGAGTTGGCAAGCCCAGTGCCGGGAAGTATTGACTCACCAGGCTGGTCTGTTCCCTCGGCTTCCTCATGGGCATTGGGAGTAGTAGGGTCCCCCAGGAGGACAGCCTGCTTAGTCCTTGAGGAGGACAAAGATGAGAGAGGCAGGACTGTCTCTGGAGCTCAGGTACCAGTCAGGTTTTTTTTCAAGACAGGGTTTCTCTGTGTAGCCCTGGCTGTCCTGGAACTCACTCTGTAGACCAGGCTGGCCTCGAACTCAGAAATCTGCTTGCCTCTGTCTCCCAAGTGCTGGGATTAAAGGTGTGCGCCACCACTGCCTGGCCCAGTCAGAGGTTATTGGAACCCAAAACATCGGTGCTGAGTCAGGTATGACAGCTTCCATCTTAGGAAGGCCCAGGAAGGCCTCAACACCCATCTACTTGTATTATATTCATAGAAAAGGTGTAGCGAGTGGGTCTGGTGTTGCTTGTATTCAAATCCTAAATTCTGTACCCCAAGATCTGGTTGCTCCAAGACAAGCAGATCCCCACGTGTACCAGCTTTTGTTGTGTAACCCTTGCCCACCAAGTTATCCAGGATTGGTTAATAGAGATGTCTACAGCTTATAGCTGGGCAGAAGAGAGGTAGGCGGGGCTGAGGGTTCCCAAGCTTGGAGTCTTAGGGAGAGACCATGAGGAGAGAGAGGAAAAAAAAAAAAAAAAAAGACAGGGGAGCTGGGCAGTGGTGGCACACGCCTTTAATCCCAGCACTTGGGAGGCAGAGGCAGGTGGATTTCTGAGTTCGAGGCCAGCCTGGTCTACAGAGTGAGTTCCAGGACAGCCAGGGCTACACAGAGAAACCTTGTCTCGAAAACCCAAAAATAGAGTCTAAAAAAAAAAAAAAGACAGGGGAGAGGAAGGAAGACACCATGGTGTAGGTGGATCATGAGCATGTGGCCACGAGGGCCAGCCTGTTGGAATAGGAGTGACCCAGGAGGAACATGGCAAGCGATATCTCAGGGTTATTGACAGAGCTGTAGACAAAATAGCATAGAGGGTTGATATCTGCCAAGCTCTAGTGCTTTAAGGCTTATTGTAAATACAAAGGTTTGAGTGTTTTATTTGGGAACAAAATGATTTAAGATGGGGTAAGAATCCCCAAATAATATTTACCACAACATTAAAGACTCACTTAAGCAGTGTTTTTCAGCCAGTGGGTCACGACCCCTTTGAGAGGCAAGCGCCCCTTTTACAGAGGTCACCTAAGACCATTGGAAAGCACAGATATTTATATTACAATTCATAATAGTAGAAAAATTACAGTTATAAAATAGCAATGAAATAATTTTATAGTTGGGGGGTCACCACAACATGAGGAACTGTTATTAAAGGGTTGCAGCATTAGGAAGGTTGAGAACCATTCCATTAAAGGAATGCTATTCCCTTATGGTCAAGACAATGGAATCTCTAACCTGGGTGGACACCTAACATTTACTTAAGCAGGTCAATCATTGGCTAAAGGGCCACCCTCTGGAAGATGGGGCTACCCTTTAGTGGATTTATCCTGGCCACACTAAAGAGATAGGAGGAACAATTATCCTTTAATGAGATAATGTGCCATTTACAATCTTCACTCTTATTATTTGGGTATGTGTGCGTGCATGCTGTACCTGAAGAGGCCAGGAGAGGGTGCCAGATGCCCTGGAGCTGTTGTTTATAGCAGTTATGAGCTACTCAATCTGTGTGCTGGGAGCCAAACTCAAGTCCTAAAGAAGAACAGCAAGGGCTTTTAACTACTGAGCCATCTCTCCAGCCCTGAGACAGCACACTTCTCTTTCCCACAATTCCTGCCACCGTGTGCATTTGCTGAGGGAGCTGCAGCCACGCAGCTGACTTGGTAAGTTGGCTGGATTTCCTAAAACTCAGAAAAGTAAACTTTCTCTTTGATCTCTTTCCTAAGCTTGCTGTCCATAAGCATTTGACTTCACGGTTTTTTTTCTCTAAGTCCCCCTCCCTGCCCTTGGCTGTTTCTCTGCCACGTGGCTGACCCCAATGCTAGCCAAACCCAAAGCAATGGCAGACACCCTTTCTTCGACATCCAGCCCACGAGCTTCATCGCTTACCTGCTTTGGAACTTTTCTTCTAAACTGAAATGAAATGGGATTCCTTTAGAGTTGGTTCTTAAGTTCTTTTATGACTGAGACTGACCCAAGAGCGAACCCTGATTTCTTGCTAACACGTGGAAATGGAAGTTCCTTCCCTCTCCCGCCCCACTGTGTCTGGAACATACTGTATACAGTCTGCTGCTGTACTGGGCTGCCCAAGAATGCTTATGAGTCACCAGCCAGGGATACACAGTAAACCTGGGCCCTCCTGCGTTCGCCTGGCAGAGCACGAGCCCAGACATCAGACCACTAAGAGCACCTGCTTCTTTTCCTTCCTCCCACTTGTTTTTCTGCCTCTCAGACTGGCAGCAGAATGTAAATAAAGAACAAATGATAGTCAGTGTTGAAAAGGGTGTAGGGAGCTGCGTACTGTGGGGGGGGTGGGGCGCAGCCTGTTTCTGAATTTAATTTAATTTTTTTTTTTTTTTTTTTTTTTTGGTTTTTCAAGACAGAGTTTCTCTGTGTAGCCCCAGCTGTCCTGGAACTCACTCTGTAGACCAGGCTGGCCTCGAACTCAGAAATCCACCTGCCTCTGCCTCCCAAGTGCTGGGATTAAAGGCTGCGCCACCACCACCCGGCCTGAATTTAATCTTATTTATGTGTATGTGTACGTATTTATTGTGTGTGTGCCCACAAGTGTGTATAGGCACCCATGCCATAGAATGTGTGTGGAGGTCAAGGGACAGACAACATTGTGGAGTTAGTTCTCTGCTCTTACATAGGTTTAAGGGATTGAACTCAGGTTGTCTGGCTTGGACAGTAAGTGCTTTTTTTTTTTTTTTTTTTTTTACCAGATCCATCTTGCCAGCCCTAATTTTTATTTATTCATGTTTGAGACAGGGTTTCACTATGTAGCCCTGGATGGCTTGGAGCTTTAAACACACAGAAATCCATCAACGTCTGTTTGCCTCCTGCTGAGCGCTGGATGTAAAGGTGTGCGCCACCACACCCAGCATAAGTTTTATTTTTAGAATGAGTCCACATGCTTTATTGAGAGGATCAAAAGTTCAAGTCAGCATCAGCTACATAGCAAGGCCCTGTCTCATTAAGAGAGAGGAAGTTGGGAGTGCTGCCCAGGGTCCCAGCACTGTGCTGGGAAGATTGAGGCAGGAGGACCAGGTGTTCAAGACTCTCCTCAGCTAGATAGCAAATTCTAGACCAGTTTGGGCTACATGAGATCCTATCTATAAAAACTAGAGGACACACACACATACAGGGGGGGGGGCAAAGAGAGAGAGAGGCAGAGAGAGAAGGGGGGACAGAGAGAGAGAGAGAGGGAGAGACAGAGAGAGAGACAGAGAGAGAGGCAGAGAGAGAGAGACAGAGACAAAGAGAGACAGAGAGACAAAAAGAAAGAGAGAGACAGAGAGAAAGAATATGAATGAATATATAGAGTAGACAGTCATCTCAAGGAAATCAGATTCTAATATCACATCAGCCAGAGATGCTAGCACATCATAGAAAATGCACAGCACAGCATAGTAAGACTGAGTAGGCTGGAGAGGTGGCTAAGTATCACTTGCCACCACTTGCCCTTTCAGAGGGCTGGAGTTCAGTTCTCAGCGTCCAAGTCGGGTGGCTCACAACTGTTTATATACCAGGTCCAGGAGGGATCAGATACCCTCTTCTCACCTCCACGGGACCCTGTGGTTACATGTGCACACACAACTCTCACAGACACACCCACAAATATAATGTAAATATATTAAAGGCTAGGCAGGGAAGAGAAGGAGAAGCAGGTCGATCTCTATAAGTTCAAGGACAACCTGTTCTACATAGTAAATTCCAAGACAGCTACATAGTGAGATTGATCCTGTCTCAATAACAACAAAGATAATAATGAAGGAGGAGGAGGAGGAGGAGGAGGAAGAGGAGGAGGGATTTCTGAGTTCGAGGCCAGCCTGGTCTACAGAGTGAGTTCCAGGACAGCCAGGGCTACACAGAGAAACCCTGTCTTGAAAAACCCAAAGAGAAGAAGAAGGAGGAGGAGGAAGGAGGAGAAGGAGAAGAAGAAGAAGAAAAAGAAGAAGAGTAGGAAAGATAAAATGTAAGACAAGTAACAGCCAGCAGAGCCTTAACTACTCATGTGCAGTAGTTCTTAGGAGGATTTGTAACAAACCGCCACAAACCGGTGGCCTGACACCACAGGAATGCAGTCTCTGAGATCTGGATCCTGGGAGACTTCACCTCTGGCATCCATTCACCGCCCACTAAGACCTTGCTGCGTCCCAGCAGGTCAGCCCCACCCTTGCCACCACATTGGCAGAGCACCTTGAGCATTAGAAACCAAGTAATTAGTACTCCAGGGTAACTTCATTCAGAAAATTACCGCACCAAGGACGAGTCTCATTGAGAACCAACTTAATTAAAAGACACTTGGTGGATTCCTGTAAGAGAGGAGGATGGCACTTTCCAGAAGTGTAATGGAATGTTTTATGGCATATCAAGTAGTTATTAAATCCTTAATATCCTGATTCCTGAAGAACGCCATTGTCGGGGACAACCACACACAACAAAGGAGGGAATTGTTCCCTCTTCTTGGCTCCAAAAGCCACAGGAAGTCAGGAGAGGGCAGGGCTCCTCTGGGGTGCCTCCTTCTCTGCCTCTGCTCTGGCTGCAGGAAATGCCAGCTCTCTTGGGAAACTGAGGTTTATCCAGGTATGACAGCACACTGCTCTAAGCCGTGCACTCTGGAGATCAGGAGCTCACAGTCATCCTCAGCTACAGAGCCTGTGCTCCAGGAGACCTTGTCTTGAAACAACAGATTTGAGGGGTTGGGGTGGAAAGAAAAAAAAAAGTGGTGCATAATGTGTTCCACAGTGTAGGGGAATTCACTGGCAAACAGGGTCCAGGACACCCGTGGGGTTTCTTCTTCTTTCTAATCTTTTTTTTTTTTTTTTTTTTTTTAAGATTTATTTATTTTATTTATTTGAGTACACTGTTGCTGTCTTCAGACACACCAGAGGAGGGCATCAGATCTCATTACAGATGTTTGTGAGCCACCATGTGGTTGCTGGGAATTGAACTCAGGACCTCTGGAAGAGCAGTTGGTGCTCTTAACCGCTGCGCCATCTGTCCAGCCCCTTCTTTCTATTCTTACCCTGTTCTGACACTTCTAACACACCTCTAACTCCCCAGAGCACTGGAGAGAGAGCCATGGCTGCTGAAGAGAACGCCACTGAAAAGCCACGGCTCTGTTGGTGCCTTGGCTAGGACCTCAGTCCTCTAACGGGCGAGGGGCACACTCCTGTCTGTCCGTTATATCAGGATGTGAAGCCAACACCTTGGGACGGACACGCATGAACTCACACACGCACGAAAGCATTTGGTGAGGACAGCACATGGCCCACTGGTGGAGGTCAGAGGACACCCTCCAGAAATCTGTTCTCACCTTCTACCACGTGGATCTGGTTGCCAGGCTCCGTGGCAAGTGCCTTTATACGGTGTGCCATTTTCCTGGTTGGAACCTGTAGCTTTATTCACTGTGGGCTCCATGGAGGTTTGGCCCTTCCTCTGACTGAAGGAGTCAAGACACAGGGCTTTCAGAGTTGACTTTGTTGGGAGTTGCTGGGCCCTCCTTGTCCTGGCAGCAGTTTCTTCACTAAATGCCCAACTGCTCTTCAGCCTGAGCCCTGCCATCTGTCTAGAATGGGCTGAGGGTTTTTCCCAGGAAGGTGAGCTTAGAAAGGATCAGCCATGGTGCCGCACGCCTTTAATCCCAGCACTTGGGAGGTAGAGGCAGGCGGGTTTCTGAGTTCGAGGCCAGCCTGGTCTACAGAGTGAGTTCCAGGACAGCCAGGGCTACACAGAGAAACCCTGTCTCAAAAGGATCAGCCATACGTGGGACTGGTTTCTTCTGTGTGCTGAGCTCCCTCAAAATGCCTGGGGATGCAGTGTTGACTGGGTGGACAGAAGGGCCAGTGATGAGTGCACAGTGTGGGTACCAGTTACCTATACAAACACACACCAGGAGAGCTCTCACACACGGAGTGCACACACGTGAAAACACACTCGGGTAAGGAGGTGCACACACAACCTGCACAGATCACACATACACACACGGCTGCACACACAAGTGCACAGATAGATGTGTATGCAGAGGTGCACACAGCCATGCACACCTCCTGTGACACAGAGCTATGGTCTGTGGAAGACAGATGACTGCCGTGCGTTGTAGGAGCTAAGACGGCAGCTAGCCGAGCAAAGCTTTGTGAGTTCAAGGACGCCCAGGGCTTTCCCGTGGGGCCAGCAGCTGAGGGCACAGGTGAGAAAAATGGCTCAGGTCTCCCACTGGTGGGGAGCAGGCACCCGGAGGTTGGCTGCCGTTGGTGGGGCCGTTAGCACACACCTGTGTCATGCAAGCTGAGCAAGGGTGGGAAGGAACGGAGTCCCCATGCAGATGTCATGCCAGCAAGGGGGGTGGGGCGCGAGCCTTGAAGCTTAGGTCAAAGTGTATCTCACATGGAGATCCTAGAGCAGGCTCACAGGAGGGAAGGGGTGGGAATCCCGCATTTCAATATAATGAGGAGTCTGAGTGGGATCCAGAAGAGCCCCTGCTGTGCAGTACATATGTGGAGGGCAGAGGACAACTTTGTGGAGTTGGGAATCAAACGCCAGTCACCAGGCCTGGGCAGCCATCACCTTTATCCTCTGAGCCATGTTTCAGACCCCGCTGCCTCAGCTTTATCATCTATGAAATGGGCCAATGAAGATTTGGAGATTCGGAGAGGATTAGATGAGAGTGGGAGTCAGTGCTCTGCTCAGTTCCTAAGAACTAAAAAGGGTGGCCTTTAACAATGGCCCCATCCTGGGTCATCAGCATAAGGAGCTATCCTCTGTAGTCACCTCCCACCTGGCAGTTGAATCCTGCTCTGAATGGGTTAGTTCCTGGCCCTGCTGTGGCCCAAAGCTGAGATAGTCTTAGTCTAGCTCGCTGTGTGTCCTTGAGTAAGTTGCTTTGCCTCTCTGAACTCCAGCAGCCTCATCCTCTCTAGCTTAACTAACTGTAAAGCTCGAAGAAAATTGTGCATCTACAACCACCGAGTGAGGCCAGCAATCAGCTGGGGACCACTCTGGTTCAGGCTTTGGAATATTCAGTCGACAGACCCTCTGCCGGGAACCACCCTTCACACTGCTGCTCACGGGAACCCGTGAAGGCTGCTGCTGGGCAGTCCCCATCAGCCTGTCTCCTACACCCACGCACTCTGTGCAGAGACCATGGGAGCCCACGGGTACGCTGGTCTCTGCTCTGCTGTGTACGCTCTCCTGGAGGCAGGCATTTCAAAGACTACAATTTTACCCAGAAGCTCAGATCCAACGACGGGCCAGTCGGACAGGACCTGACTGCACACTCTGGAGACAGCCTGTGCTAGATGGGCCGAGCCTATCCCTTGGGGCAGGACATCTAGCCTGGGTCTGTGAGCTAAGGGATGGAGATGAATTTGCACGAGGGACTTGTACCAACCTAACCCATTCCCATCCATGTAAGGAAGTCTGGAGCCATTGAGTGAGAAGCCTGGCCCTATCTGGGCCTAGTCATCCTCAAAGAAAGCTTACCTAGCTCGAGTGTTAGTGGCCATGGCTCCAGTCCCTCAAAGTGGCGAGCAGACAGCCTTGCTGCTGAGTGCCCCCTCCCCACCCCACCTCCCCCGCCCTGCCCTGACTCATCCAGAAAGCACGCGGCCACAAGGGACTCTGTCCCCTTTGCCTTTGGTTTCTGCTCCCCACTCAAACAACCTTGTTTTCAAGTAAAAACCCACAGAGCGTTTTCCCCCGGTCTCTGATCCCCCAAACAAACAAAGGATGTTGGTCTGTGTTTTGGTTTGTTTTGAAGCTGCAGAAGAGAGAGGGAAATGGGTCACCTCAGGAACTCCAAGGGCGGTGGCTGAGGGGTGTGTGGTGGCCTTGGTGGTGGTGGTGGTGGTGGTGCCTAGCTCCAGAGGGTTGTTTGGCAAGGTCACCCTAGGTGGGCCCTAATCCTCAGGGAATGACTCACCCCTGCCCATAGGAAGCTCTGACCCGGGTTGGGAGTCCTTATGGGGCTCAGGGGTAGGACCACATGGGGAAGGCAGCAGGATGTGATCCTAGGCAAGACTCAGAGATGCTATGCCAGGTGACTGGGTGACAGTAAGCAAAGCTTGTCTCTCTCTGAAATTTGGTTTCCAGGCCCTGATCCTGTGCTGCCTGCAGGACCCTGGAGCCCCTGGGAGAACACTGTCAGTCCTGAGGTTCTCTCCCTGCCTCTTTCCTCTACTCGGAGGAGGCCCCTACAGTACCTGGGGCCCAGGTTTTATGGCTGTGCCCTTGTGGAGCCTGTGGCTGTTCCTCTGAGGTGCTTTGATCTCTCTCCTTACCCATGCGGCAGCCTGAGTGCCAGCCAGCCCCTGAGGGGCTTGGCTTTTGAGGAGAGATCACAGGTAACCAGGACTAACCTCAATCTCCCCATGTAGCCAAAGATGAACCTTATAATCTGATCGTTCCGTGTCCACCTCCCAAGTGCTGGCAACACGGGCGTGGGCCACCACACCCGGTTAAACAGTACTGGGGTTTGAACCCAGAGCTTTGAGTGTGTTAGGCAAACACTACCAAAACGGCTGCCGTCTCCAGCCATTTGTTATTTTGTTTCGACATAGATCTTAACCACGTAGCCCAGGGTGGCCTTGAATTTATGGTGATCCTCCTGTTTCAGCCTCCCCAGTGTTAGGCATAAGTCTGCCTCAATGATTCATGCCCAGCTCAAGTGTTTTGGCCTTTTTTTGTGTGTGTTTGCCCTTAATCCTTATTGTGAAAAGCCATAGCTCCCCTCCAGCAAGACACACAAGCCTTGTTTTGCAAATTATGTAGAGAGGCTCCAAGGCCTCCCTGCTGAGTCCTTGGCCAGTTAAGGAAATGCATGCAGAAGCCTCTCTCCCGAGGAGGTCCCTTCTCCCTTTGGAGATCCCACAGTAAACACTAGGTGCACTGTCAGAGACGATATCTCACTGATGGCCAAAAGATAAGGTGGAGATCCCAACCTGAGCCATGTTTGGGCCTGGAAGGACTGTGCTGGCACCATTGGCTTTCCCACTGGCAGTCGTAGGTGTGTGGGCAGGTGCTTTCCCACGGGAGCAATCCTGAAAGCACTCTTGAGTGGACATCTCCATAAAGTCACCCGTGACCAGGGAGTGCTGGAGCACACCTACAATTCCAATGCTGGAGAGGCAGGCGCAGGTGCTTCTCTGCCTGTTCAAGGCCAGCCTGGTCTACAGAGTGAGTTCCAGGACAGCCAGGACTACACAGAGAAACCCTGTGTCAAATGACAGCAACAACAAAAAGCAAAAAAAAAAAAAAAAAAAAAATGAGTCACAAGTGGAGCCAGACAGACGGCGATGGCGCACAACTGTAATTCCAGAATTTGGGAGATAGAGGCAGTCAGATCAGGATTTCAAAATCAGGAGGTCAGTATGCAATATAGGAGACATTATCTCATAAAAAGCCAAATAGGATAGTGGGATGGTTTCAGCAAGTAAAGGGGATTGTCCCGCAAGCCTGGCAACCCGAGTTTGATTCCCAGAAACCATGTAAAGATGGGAGAGAAAAATGACTTTAGAAAGTCCTTGGCCTGGGCTGTTGAGATAGTTTAGCGGGTAAGAGCACTGACTGCTCTTCCGAAGGTCCTGAGTTCAAACACCACCAATCATATGGTGGCTCACAATCACCTGTAATGAGATGTGATGCCCCCTTCTGGTGCATCAGAAGACAGCTACAGTGTACTTATGTGTACTAATAATTAAATCTTTGGGCCTGTGCAAGCAGAGTTGACTGGAGCAAGCTGAGGTCCTAAAATTTAATTCCCAACAACCACGTGAAGGCTCACAATCATCTGTACAGCTACAGTGTATACTTATATACATAAAATAAATAAATTAATTAATTAAAAAAAGAGAAAGTCCTCGGCCTTCCACTCATAGTAATTATAAAATTCTTAAAAAGCTAAACAAACAGCCCACCTCAGTGGCTGGAGGTTGGTGCTTGCTCCTTTAATCTGGGGACTCCCAGATTCACCCTTTCTTACCGTTTTTTTTGGGCACCAGGAAGACGGGATCCCTTCACTTTGGTCATCTTCTAGCGCCACCTGGTGGCTAATACTTCAAGTAGCAACGGCGCTTTCAATAGACTAGGCCAGAGGGAGCCTCAACAAATGCAGATTCTCCCCAGCCAAGGCAAAATGGTCTTTGGGGCAAGGGCCACCTTCGGTAGTGCTTCCCCGGATGATTTCCACATGAGCCACAATTGCAGAGTCACTGTGATAACATAGGTAGGCTCTCTAAAACTCAGTAAGGAAGGGTGAGTGGGGTGGGTGGGAGACACCCTAGAAGCTGCCACAGAGCTTTACTTCCCTGGTGTGGAACTCCCTTCATTGCTAAGGACTCAGAGGTCTTCAAGCCTGTGGACGTTGACCACCATACTGGAGCACCATGCCGATCACCCACTGAGCCCATGACAGACCCTCACATCATTGTCTGTGCTTCACTGATTCCCAGTTTTCCATCAAAGCCTTTATTAATTTATCTTATGTCTTTATTTTTGGCCTAATATCCTGCCCTGTAATTTAATGTGTATGTGTGTGTGTAAGAGAGAAAGACAGAGACAGACAGACAGACAGACACACACACACACACACACACACACACACACACACACAGAATTATTCTGTAACCCAGGCTAGCCTGTAACTGGTCATCTTCTCAGCCTCTAGAATGATGGGAATAAAGGCTTGTACCATTGAGCCCAGATAATCAACAGTCTTTTTAAGAATTATTGCATTTATTTATTTGCAGATGTATACAAATACCCATTCATGATAAGGTCAGAGGTCAACTCATGCGAATTAGTTTTGAACCAACTCACGTTATCAGGCTTGGTGACAAGTCTTTTTGTGCCAGCTTAACCCAAGCTACAGTTATTGGAGAGGAGAGGAGAAGAGAGGAGAAGAGAGGAGAGGAGAGGAGAGGAGAGGAGAGGAGAGGAGAGGAGAGGAGAGGAGAAGAGAGGAGAGGAGAGAAGAGGAGAGGAGAGGAGAGAATTGTTTGATTCAGCCTTGGACCCCCCAGCCACGGGATGGTACGGCCTACATCCAGGGTCTTCCCTCCTCTGTGTAACCGCCTTCACAGACACACACGGGTATGTTTCCTAGGCAACTCCAAACCCAGACAGGTTGACAATGACGATTAACTACGACAGCCTCCTACTCCCAACCTGTGAGGATCAAAAATGCCTCAAGAGATTGCCAAAATACTCCCCTGAAGCAAGGACTGAATCTCCTTTGGGAGCGGGTCAGAGAGCCATCAGGACATGCTATTGGGGATGAGATGCAACTGCTAATTGTTTTCTTACTGGCCCCACTTTCCTCATTACGAAATATGTGGACTGATATCTCATTCCCTGCAGGGAAATGAGAGATCACACAGGCTTCCAAGCAAGCAACCTGGGGGAGTGCTGCCACCTCTTGGTGAGTTGGTGGAAGTGCATTCTTGGATGTGGTTGAGGGACAGCAAGCTGTTGCCAACAGGCTAGCTGGTAAGAGCCTTTCTCAAGCCAGGGAACCCAAGTTAGGCCAGGCAGAGTGGATAGAAAGTAGAGGACTCAACAGATACAGGGAAGTTATATCAATCAGTGTCGTTGAGAAGAAACCTGGTCTTGCCCCTTTTCCTGTAGTCATTGTGACCCTTGGTATCTCTGACAGGGAAAGGACGCCGAGCGCGGACATTATGTCTGGCTACTTGCCTAGCAATAGCCACCTTGACTAGACTGGTGGGCATTCCAGAGGCCGTCTCCTCCCCTAAGAGTGGCCTCTGTGGAAATCAGGAGGATGGCCCAGCCAACGGCTGTACCTAGATCCACCACCTTCCTCCGTGGATCTATCTCAGTGTGGCTGTATGCCACAGCTAGGAACACAGCTTCAGTCTGTGAGGTCCAGGATCTCCACTTCATCTAGGTCATCTGACCTTCTGCTACCCTCGTCTTAAGTCCGGCTTCCCTGGGACTGTGCTTTTGTTCCCCACGATTCTGGCTGCAGTGTTTGTGGGGCTGGCTGCATCCAGCTGAGTTTGGCTATGCCTAGAATCTTCTATGGGGCTGCCATAGATTACACTCCTGTAGCATCTCTGTTTGGAGGAAAATGGGGTGAGGAGGATGCTGGGGTCCTTTCTGCAGCTTCTTTTTAATTTTGATTGTTTTTCTTCTTAAACATGGTCTCATTGCATAACACCAGCTGGGCTAGAACTTACTATATAGACCAGGCTACCCTCAGACTCACAGAGATCCAACTGCCTCTGTCTCCTTAGTGCCGAGTTTAAATGTGAGTGCTGCCAGCCCTCAGTTTTGTTTTGTTTTGTTTTGCTTTCTTTGAGAAAATACCTCACATAGTCCAGGCTTCAACCTTTCTCTGACCTTGAACTCCTGATCATCCTTCCTGCACTTCAGAGTGCCTGGGTTACAGGCATGTGACGCTGCGGCCAGCCTTTACATGTTATTTCCTCGGCATTTTGAGCAAAGTCTATCTAATCCTTTGATTATTAGTTCCGAAAGGGCAGCAGTGGCGCCCGCTTCTCTCCTCTTCTGTCCTGGCTCAGTTCTTAGTGCTGGGGAAGCAAGACTTGCAGTAGGAGCTGAATGAGGGAGGGATCTCTGAGGGAGAGGGACAGGACAGCAGCTGAGAGATGTTCAGGCATAGGCATGCTTCCTCTTATCATGCAGGTCCCAGACCCTGAAGAAGGTACAGGGCTGTGATGGCTTAAATGGGAATGGTCACCAACAAGTGTGCACACACACACACACACACACACACAC